>JACCGJ010008554.1:0-59171 GCA_013407085.1 Atriophallophorus winterbourni | reverse complement strand
TTTCATGGTATGTATGATGGGATAAAGAGAGCCATTGGCCCATACGAACTTAAAACGACTCTTATTAAGTCTATATCTGGTAAACCGATTGTCGACAAAACTTAACAGATGGAAAGATGGGTAGAGCACTTCACCTCTCTCTACTCTAGGGACAGTAAGGTTTTATCACATGTATTTCAAAATGTCGAGCGTTTGCCGACTATTGAATATCTAGATACTTTTTCTACTATTGATGAGCTCAATAGGAAAATCAACCGCTTAGCGAATGGGGAGGCCCCTGGTGACGACGGAATTCCACCTGAGCTCATCAATTTCGGTAGAGCAGCATTATAAAAATTTCTTACCATTTGCTTCTTCATTGCTGTCAGGAGGGGTGTGTCCCACAAGAGAAGCGAGACAAGAAGATCATCACGCTATTCAAGAATAAAGTAGATTGAGGCGGCTGCAACAATTACAGAGGAATCTCCCTTCTTAATGTTGTGGGCAAGTTGTTTGCTAAAGTCTTGCAGATCCGGCGGCAAGTTTTAGCTGATAGAAGCCTTCAATATTCGGCGAGGCGTCAAACAAGGGAGTGTTCTTGCTCCCACGCTGCTCGGCATTTTCTTTGCTCTGCTTATAAAGCAGGATTTTAGGACGATGACAGAATGCACTCACTTACGCACACGAAGTGATGGCATGATTTTCAACCTGAACCGGTTGAGAGCAAAAACCAAGGCACTGGATGTGGTAATCCGTGACCTGCTGTTTGCCGAAGATGCATCAATTATTGCTCTCTCCCAAGAGAACCTCCAGTCGCTAATGGACTGTTTTTCTTTGGCATGCGAAGACTTTAGGCTAACAATCAGCATGAGAAAGACCAAGGTCTTCGGTCAATGGACTGTATCGCCTCCAATCATCACTGTTGGAAACTGTCATCTTGAACCAGTACGTCATTTCACATATCTTGCTCCAACCATTGCGGATAACCCCTCGCTAAACACCGATTGATAAGCGGATTGGCAGAGCAGCTGACATTTTGTCCTGATTAAACTCTCGTGTTTGGGGTAACCGCAAGCAAACTGTAAAGACAAAGATGATGGTATACAGCGCGTGCGTACTAAATGCTTACTATACGGCAGTGAAACCTGGACCACCCACGCAAGATACGAACGGAAGCTGAATGCTTCCCATCTACGAAGCATCCGTCGTATCTTGAACATATCGTGGATGGACAAAGTGACAAACGCTGGAGTGCTTTCAAAAGCTGGTCTACAGAGCATGTTCACCCTATTACGTCAGCGCCGCCTGCGGTGGCTTTGTCATGTCTATAGAATGGGAAATGGTCGTATTCCGAAAGATCTACTCTACGGTGAGTTGCAATTAGGAAGTCGACCATTGGGCAGACCGCAATTGCGGTACAAAGATGTTTGCAAAAGAGATATAAGAGCTCTTGACATTGACCCCGCAAGCTGGGAAGAACTTGATCTTGACAGCTCACTTTGAAGGCATTGTGTAAAGCGTCGTCTGCAAGCCGGGGAGGAGCAAATACAGCTCTTGGCTGGTAGATTGTGCTGATTTTGTCCGTTTACGCAAAATCAGCATGGAACAACGAACTCCAATACTTATAAAATTCACCGATAAATGTTTCGTTTCATATATATTAGAGAAAAGAACTATTTTGAAATCCATTACTAGATTTTCTAACGTTACTATGAAGCCAGACCTAACCCCTATGCAGAGGCGTTTCGATCATAAGAAACGCAAAATTACAATTATTCCCACAAATCAGTCTTCTTCTGATTCATCTGTGCGTATGCAATGTGATTCACCTGTAGTTACTACACCTTTAAGAAGCCAAGATTTATCACCTGCACACGACATAGTTCATAGAACACCGCCACCCACTAAGCGTTCACTTCCTCTACCTACTTTTAGACAGACACAACCTCTTCTCCCAAATCCTGACTCATTTAGAAACACAGCAGCCAGGAAGCCCCCAAACCAACAAATCACGTTGGTGAATAATAATAGGCGCGCACATTATACCAGTTACCGTATTCAACCACCGTACCCCCCTAAACAGTATAATCAATCTCCCATTGACTACACCTTGCTCCGCAGACCCTCCCCTTACTTCACTGGTTATTATGCTCAACCATTTCACTCCTCTAATTATATGACTCAAAATCCTCCATTTTACAATCGATACACATCTCAATACGTACCGTACACGCCTTTTTATGACCATGCCAATTTTTTTCCAAAAATAATAAATTAAATAATAATTGCTCTAAATTTTGTCTCAACTTACTTCCACTCCTTTTAATCCCGCTCCTTCTCATGTTAGTATTCTACTTATAAATGCCCGATCAATTACCCCTAAAATCCAAATGCTGAAATCTTTTCTCATTACGAACTTAGTAGACATTATTCTTATAACTGAAACGTGGACCCGAGATGACCAGCCTGACTCAACACTTATAGTACCTAATTACCAGATATTCAGGAATAACCGAAGTTCGAAACGGGGAGGTGGTACTCTTATCTATTTTCATTCCAAATTTAAAGCTGATACCTTTACTTCACCTAGTTTGACAGAATTAGAAGACTCAACATGGATTGTATTACCATCCTTAGATCTCTTAATAGGTTGTATTTATTATCCACCGTCTTCAACCATCTCTAAAATGGACTCCTTAATTAATGCGTTTATAGAAGCATCTCTACACGATACGAAATATAAGCTTATTGCTGGTGACTTCAACATGCCAAAATTAAACTGGCACGATCCTGCACATCACAGCTGCTATACACCTTTCACTAGAACGATTGACTTACTAGGATATAAGCAATTTATTGACCAACCTACAAGAAATGACAATATCTTAGACCTAGTCTTCACTCTTAACCTTATTCCAGCTAACCTGAAAGTAATTCCATCTTTCCTTAACAGTGACCATAGAATATTATCATTCCAAATATTATGCGCCACAACTTCTGTCAATTCTTCGCAGCCATCTAATAATAAGCATACCTACAACTACATTAACTGGAATCTACTGTCAGAATTCATTAGAACAGAATACTGGAGCCGATTCTTCCTCTCTAGTGATTTCACAACAGTCTCTCCAACATTTCATTCACAATTGAAAGGGTTACTTATGAAGGCATCATATAAGCTCATTAGGCACACAAAATTAACGAAAGCCCAAAAAATAGAAAAGAAAATGATGAAACTACATTCTGTTGCTGTAAAAACACATGACATTTTCGCCCTTCTTCGTTCTTATGAACAATCAAGAAGTCACAGATATGCTTCAGATAGCACGCTTAGAGCCGACGAAAACAAAGCTCTTATAAGTCAGGATAAGCCGAAATCACTAAGTAAACTTTTCAAGTTAAGATCATCCAACTCACCCAGCAACATAGATTTCATTATCAAATATTGTAAGTCATCCGCCGTTGAAACAATTGTTAGTTCACCTGATGCTATCAGCGAAGAATTCCTTCTGTATTTTAACTCTACCTACAACAATTCAAACTACGTTTACACAACCAGTCATCTTTCTTCGCCGAATACACTAAATACTTTGAGTATAAACCTGAGTGACATGAATATAATATGTCAGTAGTCAACTGTCAGTCTTAAACCTGACACAGCAGGCATACCTCCAGCCATATGCAAAATGAGTGGTAAAGACTTTCAACTTCTCCTGCATAACCTATTCAACGCATCTATTGAATCTGGTACCTTTCCAGCAGAATGGAAACACTCAATTATTATACCTAAATACAAATCTGGCTCGAAACACTTAGTTACTAACTACCGATCAATAAATCATACAGCCTTCTTATCAAGATTATTTGAAAAAATTGTAAAAAAAGCTATGCTTGAATACCTGACACCTCGTTTCTTTTCTAAGGCACAGCACGGATTCCTTAACAAAAGGTCCTGCATTACTTGCCAGCTAGAATACTTAGACTGCATCACAAGTTCAATTGAAATTGGCTTTTCAGTTATAGTTGTTTTCCTTGATATAACGAAAGCTTCGACACAGTACCGCATAACCTATCCTTTTGGAAAAAGTACAACGTACTTTTACCAAATCAATCACCGGATATAGCTCGAATCAATCGTATAGAAAAAGATGTGCGCAGCTCAAGCTAGAATCAATATGGTTCCGTAGAATAAGACACAACCTAATACTGTTCTTTATAATAATATCTTCTGAAAATATAGATATAAATTCGTCTATTCGCTTCCGACAAGGTTACAGATATAATTTAAGAAATCAAGATAACCTAGTGGAATAACTTAGATCTTGTACGAAAGTAAGAAGTAACTTCTACCTAAATAAATACGTTAAACTCTTGAATATTCTTCCGAAAAACATAAGACTTTGTACCTCACTACGTGATTTTAAATCACATCTGAATTCATTTCTCACAGTTAAAAATTAATGAAACTTCTCAACCTAGATGTCTCATTAGATGAACTATACAATCATGGCATTGCTGGATATTAACAGTGATATCAGTTTTTCAACTTTCATAAGGAACAGTCACTCCGTCCCTTAGTATTTATTTTCCAGATTACCTCTTTACATCCATATGAAGAATTTCGGCTAACAAACGAGTCAACACTGCGACGCCGAATCTTCTACGTATACCTACAAAAGGACACTCTCCATTCAAAACATATATTCGACAATAATAATGTGTTCAAACTGAACATTTTTGAAGATTCTGACTCTTCGAGGTTCCTCATATCTTCGATGTTCCAGTCCATCGTTCTTTGATATTCTTCATGTCATTTTTCCCCTCACCCGATTTTCTTTCAATACAATAACTGCTCATATATTGAATTTCTGTAAAACTGATTGATTATCATTTACCTTGGTCATTTTAACGAATGAAAAATTCCCAGCACGTATGACCTTGAAAATGTTAATAATTATTGTCCATTTTTTATGCTTTATGTATACAAACAACTTTGATAATTATCGATCATGCTTAGCATGCCTTGGTATTCCAAGAATAAAATATTTATTTATTCATTTATTTATTTACCAAATGCTTTACCGTATGGCAGTGAAACCTGGACCATCCACGCAAGACACGAACGGAAGCTGTATGCTTTCCATCTACTATGCAACTGTCGTATCTTCAACTTATCGTGGGAGGACAGAGTGATTAATGCTTAAGTGCTTTCAAAAACTGGTCTACAGAGCATGTTCACCCTATTGCGACAGCGCCGCCTGCGGTGACTTGGTCATGTCTACAGAATGGGAAATGGTTGTATTCCGAAAGATCTACTCTATGGTGATGCAATTAGGAAATTGACCATTGGGCAGACCGCACTTGCAGTACAAAGACGTTTGCAAAAGAGATATGACAATTTTGGCATTGACCCGGCGAGCTGGGAAGAACTTGCTCTTGACCGCTCACATTGGAAGCGTTGTGTAAAGCGTCGTCTGCAAGCTGGGGAGGAGCAGATACAGCTCTTTTTTGCTGAACGTAGATCACGCCGCCGGCGTGTAACTGACGCCCTACAACTAAGTTCTGACTATCGTTGCCAGCGCTGCTACAGAGATTGTTCCTCTCGAATCGGACTGTTTAGTCATTCAAAAAGCTGCAGAACATAACAATTCATGCGATTGTGATATACATCCGTGGTCGACATCGGCCGAAGGAGGCCAACAACGACATCACAATATCCACCAACATAAATCACCTCACCTCGATACGTGTGATTTTTTGTGCGACGTGACTTAGTTTGTAAACCACTTCAACCATCCCATCATGGACCACACACAATTATTGAGCGTAAACCCAAGTACTTCGTTTTGGACATGAATGGTCGACGTGACACTGTTTCTATTGATTGCCTGAAGCCAGGTTTCGTCAAGCTTAAACCGCTAAATCCATCAAGCGTCATTACCCCTCAATCATAACTGCCTCCTAATCCTCATATGCCTACATCCCCCATGTTCATCCCAATCCTCCGGTCCCTTTTACCCCCGCTGAAACTCGAACCGGTAGACATGTGCATTTGACCAAACGTCTTTCTGACTATGTGACTTCATGAAAATATCGAGCGTAGGTTATCCTTTTTTCAAGCTAAACTGACTCTCTGGTGGGGGGAGTATTGTAGTGAACTACCTTCACTTTGTGTCTTCGTATTTTGTACATACACTCTTTGGCCTTGTATGGTTATTTCTTTTTTGGCCATGTATACTTCATTCGTATTATTGCTTGTACAATATTCGTTTTCGCGGTAATATAATTTCAAACTCTCGGACGTTGACTTCTTCCGTGATTGCGAAGTATGTGTGCGCCACTCCGTTCCGGAATTGTGATTAACGGTTCCTCCAATATTTTAGCGCATTCCGCACCTTGAATTCCATCTCTTGGATGTATCGCGTTTTTTTCATATTGGATCTTCGCGTAAAAAGCTGTTAATACTTCTCACGTCTTCAACGGGATTACCATCTGGATGATTTATACATGACCGACTTTTGCCCGTGCTTCATATTTTGTTTAAGGTAGTGACCATATAAACAGTAAAATGGAAAAATATACGACAATATCAAAATAAAGGTGAATATGCTGTTATAAAAAATTGGACTCAGCAAAATGTGATAGTTCACAATGCATGCAATTTGTATTATAAAAAGGGAAAATGACAAAGTAACCACTCAATAAATATTCAATTCAAAAAGGAAACGATTCACACCAGCACGTGGCTTGGGAAAGGTCAACGTGGACGTTTGCTTCTTACGATATTTTGATATTGTTGAGGGTATCCGAGCTATTTCACGATTATCAACAAAAACGTTTTCTTTATTCAACGAATTCGAACATGATTTCGACTCATAAATCTGCAAATGGATATCATGCAACATGGACTGCAGGGAAGCCTAACGCGAATGGGGGCTCCGCTGTTCACCCTAGGGTTTCTTGTCTTATTTGTTCGAAATAGGATGGTGATAACGTTAATGAAAAATTTCAAAAATAATCAGTTGCTTTATAGAAAACAGAATGGATTTAGATGTCATTAATCCCATTTGTCTTATTTACTGATAACACTTGATGATTAGACAAAATACCATACCCAACTAGTGCAGAAGCTTGAAAGGCTTTGTATAACTGGAAAAATTTTGTATTGGCTAAATGATTACCTAACAAATCGCACTATCCTGGTACGTGTTGATGGTGCATTATCAAAACGAATCGCAGCAACAAGCGGAGTTTCCCAAGGTTCAGCCCTTGGTTCCATCCTCTTTTTGGTTTATGTCAATGAAGTACCGGAACTTGTTCGATGTAACACTTCTATATTTCCGGACGTCATAAAGATATGGCATTGAATTTGTAGCCCAGAATTTTTCTGTTATTACAAAAAGATCTTGACACGCATCAATGCTGGTTGTTGAACAACAAACTGCTATTTAACTTCAACAAATGCAGGATCATGAATTATGGGGAATCGATTAGAGTTCACATACCATATAAGTTCACATGTACTTAAAAATTGCAGTGAAGAAAAATATTTGGATGTCTGGATATGCTACAGTTTGTAAAACGTCAAACTAACAGTGCCTTTAGAATAGGAACACGTGTCCCAAATCTACTCAAACGGGTGTTTTGGAAATTTTCTCACAAAATATTCCTAAGGATCATGAATACCTATTTGAGACCAGTCATGGAATACGGTGTGCATTCATGGTCTCCGTGGCTTAAGAGGGATGTTGATGTTATGCAGCGAATTTATCACCGCTCAACAAAACTAGTTCCCAGAATCAATAACAAGCCATATACAGAAAGTATAGCTCAAATGAATATGTTCGTCTTTCCATTTTGACGAATCATGGGGGACCTTACCTTATTATACATACCCCGAACTATCCTTTACAGTACTTATTCACGCGAAGGGATACGATAAATTATCGGACCCATCAATATGTGCTGGTGGTACCCCATTCCCGCCTGAATTGTAGAAGGTATTTTTACCCTGTCCGAGTCTGTTTTACTTGGAACAGTTTCTCTTTAACCGTTGCTCACTCCAGTAGCTTGCATGACATTAAAACGAACTTAGACGAATTGTTTTTTGAATTATTCGTTTCATGAACACTTATTTAATGCTTCATCTAATTTTTTATGTTGTTCAAACACTTACATTTTTATTTTCACCATCATATGGTTGTTGTTACGCTAGTTGCTTTTTAGACAATTAAAAAATTGAATTACCTTGAATTACCTTGGAGTACTGTTTAGTCATGACTCCGGCTGGTTCGGGGTAGCTAGTCGTGTGAATAGTTTATTCATGGGATGGCTGGTGCATGCAATATATTCAACATATGAATCTAATATCCTCTAAGACAGCGGTAGCAATAGTCGAAGAGATTGAGACTTGTATTACAATTTTCTTATTGTTTGTGCTTCAAACCACATACGAGCTTCGTGGTCCGATGATATATTCTTTGCAAGAGTCTGATGTCCTTCTGTTGCCAGAGTGACCGAAGATGAGTCGCATAATTCATGGTTGGCCTCAAGTTCATATTAATTATTCGATGGACAGTTTGCTTCGTGAAACTCCCGGAAACGCGTTTTAGTAGACGTAGTAAATTTGACGTCTTTTCATAGACAGCTGTGGCGTTATGTGACGGATTCAAAGTGCTGTTCACCCTCAAACCCAAGTCCTTCTCTTTGTCAATGCTTCCAAGAATATGGGAACCAGAGTGTAAGATAAATCGAAATGTCTTCCAACAGTCAATACCTAGCATTTTCTGACATTGAAAGTGAGTTCATTTATAACTGAGCGGTCCTGTAAGGCATCAAGTTCCAGCTAAAGCTGACTGCAATCCTTAGTTCAGCGTAAGTATGTCCACAGCTTCATATCATCCGCAAATATCAAGATTTTGCAGCGAATAAGTTTATGTAAGTCGTTTAAATATATCAGAAAAAGAATTGGTCCAAGCACTGATCCCTGCGCCACTCCATTCGTTAGCGCAATGGGTCGTGACAAAGCACAACGAACCCTTGCTCGAATGAAACGGTCATGGAAATAATCCTTCATTCAGGCTAGTAATTAACCCTTCATGCCACATTTTTTGTAGTAACAGATTGTTGTTGACACGATCAAATTCTTTTGAAATATAAAGATAACAAGCGTGTTTAGTGAAACCTATGCCTATAGCTTGTGTCCAGTTATCTGGGGCAAGCAGGTTTCAAAGACGAGAGCGTCGTTTTCTTAAGCTCAGTTGTTCGACTACAACCAAGCAATTGTCTTTCAAATAATTGTGACCTTGTTTGCTACGTGGCGCTCCATCTCTTTAGAAACAACCGAAAGTGGTGTTACTGGTCAATATTTGAAAATTTTGGGACGGTTTCCTCCTTTTTAGATAGAGGTAATGATGCTAATTCTCTTATCACAAAGAACGAAAAATTGGGATAGAAAGAGGTTAAACAAATTGATAACGGGCTTATACAAAGTATAGGCACATTTTTTAGAATCAGCAGAGAAATATCATCAGCTCCGGAAGATTTTTATGCTGAGATTTAGCAATGTGCGGAGGACACTAATTCTCAAGATTCAAATATGCTATCCAACACAGTAAATGTCAAATTTTAATAATGAATGTTATATTGCGTTAAGACAACGATAATTTTAAAAAGTGATGTGCAGGATATTGTAGATAAACTTTCCAGAGTTCAAGTGATTAGTAAAGTATGAAGTGGAAAATGCGTGAGAGGTTCCTGTGCGAGCAGAATGTGCACTGAAAAACTGAAGGAAGTGCAGTATCAAGCAGTAAAGAAAGGTATAGTATTTCATACGTTATACAGTGAAGCAAACAACTGAATATTGAGACGCGATTTAAAAATAAAAAGGGAAGGGACAGACACAACGCAAGAAAATAGATGGTTAAGACGTGAACCGTGCGAAAAGCGAAAACGTTTGTGCAAATTTCCAACCTGCATTGTTGATTAGCGATCTTCAAATTATAGCCAAGTGAACGAGTTAAAGTAGCAAGTACGAAAACTCATTTGCCCAGATGTGTAATTTCCATTAGTATTTTGTACGGCAACCTCTGGTCCACATATATTTGAAGGTATTCTGTGCAGAATTAGTTAGGTGTGGTAACACTTCCTTTCCCTCTCTGAAACTCAACTTCATTTGACCAGCCATGCAGCATGAGCCCGTCCAAGTAAGATTTCGTTACGCTTCAGCCACGTGTTCCAAACGAAAACAGAATACCTCAAGTGTGGGTGAATGTACGCATTCAAAAGTGACGAGAAATAAACTTTAATCAAAAGTTCAGAAAGCACGCTTCAAAAGACCAACGTACACCATTGTGGCTGCCTTGAGGCATTGAGCTGAAAATCCTAGGTCATTATGAACCATCACCACAAGGTCTATATTTTGGTCGCTAACGATGAGCGGTACATTGCCCAATGTGTGTGACCTCAGAACTCAGAACTCAGAGAATTTTACGGTAGAAATAGCAGTAAGCTTAACAATAACCATAGGATGACAAGGTAAATGAAATACAAATAATATAAAACATCTCAAAAATCAATAGGGACAGTCACATACCGCATAGTTCGTCATAAACTCATCGAGTTTGGAAGCGAAAACCTTAACAGATTTAGAGCCTGTGATTTCTTCAGGCAAATAGTTTCAAGTTAAACAAATTCTTACCTAGAAAAAATTACGACGAATATCTAATCGCGGATTCGGAATGCTTAAAGCCTTTGAATGTGTTCGTGTTCAAGTAAGGCCATTGAGATTTAGCAAGTGTTTAAGAGGATGGTTTTCAGTATGCCAACATGAGGTTACTACGTATCCGTCGTTGGGTAAAATCGTGTAGTTTCAGTTTACCATTTGCTCTGTGAAAGGCAAATTTTTGTACCGGGAGACTAACTTTGTAGCATGATGGTAAATCCTGTAGAGTAGTTCAATATCCTTCCTCAGCCATGGTGCCCAGGGTTGGGTGGATTATTCCATAACAGGACGTATATACGTGTAAATTACACGGGGTAGGATTTCGGGCGTAAAAATCCTGAATATTCTTTTGTGAAGACTCGAGATACGGCAAGCTTTATTGTACACCATCCGGCAATGATGTCCTGACTAAAGATTAAACATAACCCAGCTACCGAGATATTTTCTGCGGTGGTCCAGACGAGATTTTGCAAGCTAAGCTGATATGTGTAGTGCAGAGATTTTCCAAGCTTCAGCATTTAGCATTTCGCGGTGTTGAATGGTAACTCATTTAACTGGAACGAACGAAATAAGGTGCACAGATCCCGTTGTAATGCCACACAGTCATTAACAGTCCTGACATGTTTCCAAATTTTTTATATCATCGGCAAATAGTATCAAGTTACATCCGATATTCTCTACTATATCGTTCATATACACCAAGAATAGAATAGGTCCAAGCACCGAGCCTTGCGGAACTCCACTCGTGACGTCTATTTTCTAGATAAATGCTGCCAACGCGAACTTGGACGTGTCTATCAGTAAGATAGTCCCTTATCCAATTTAGCAATATTCCCGTTATTCCATAAGATTCGAGCTTTTTGATTAAGATGTCATGGTTGACTCTATAGCAAGCTTTGGAAATATCGATGTAGCATGCATGTACAGCCTCACCTTCGTCTAGTGCGTTGGTCGAATCCTGGAACGTTGTAAGAATATTAGACAAACAGCAACGATCTCTTCGAAAACCGTGTTGTGCTGCGGTCAAAATATTTTGGTTTTCAAAATGTTTCCGTATGCGCGCAGTCAGAATTTGTCCCATTAATTTAGAGATCACCGGAAGTAACGTTACCGGTCTATGGTTTGCTGTGTTTGAACGACTACCGCCTTTATAAATGGGATTTATCATCCCTGCTTTTCATTGTGGTAGTGTTTTTCCTTCATTTAAGCTGAGATTGAATATGCGAGTGAGTGGAGCAGTCAAAGTAACGCCTGAAGAAATCACACCATCAGAATCTGTTGAGGTTTTCGCAACCAAACTCGATGGGTTTATGACGAACCATGCGGTATGCGAGTGTCCCTATTGATTTTTGAGATATTTTATATATTTTTATATGTTCCATATACCTTGTTATTCATAGATTTATTCATAGATTATATGCAGGTAAAAAGCTATGCTTTACAAGACCTATAAAAGTTTCTGAGTTTGTGAATTCTAAGTTTCTGACACCTGCGAAGTATGGTAGACGTAATTTTGTCTGTGCCAGGGTACTTCTTTTAGTTAAGTTGACAAAGTTCCTGATTTCGGATCAGTAGTACAATACATTTTTCGTATTAACCAGCAAGTGGTTGGACAACGACCAGGTGTGTTGCATTTCTGTCTATAATATCCTTACAACCGCATATAGCTTGTAGAATCGGGCATCATTTAAAACAATTCATCTAAAATTGTACAACAAAGGAATCGGCATGGAGCAAGAACAGATCGTTCCGGTACACCACATTCAGTTTGAAAGAATTCAGCAAGCGTCTCGCGTACTCGTACTGTTAGAGTTCTGGAGCTATGAAATGCAGCTATCCATATCAAGAGTGGGGACCAATTCAAATAACGTATGGCTTCAAAAGAACTACCATGTGGTGAATTATCACAAAGGCTTGGAAAAAGTTTAAGTAGATGAGGTCCACCCCGTAACCAGCTTTTAAAGATTTGGTTGAAAGGTCTCTTATAAGGAGTATGTTGGTTGTGCACGAATATCCTCGGCGAACTCCATACTATTCGTTAGAAATGAGAATAGAAATTTCTAATGAAGTCATTATATCTGAATCAAAGATTGACTACATTATCTTGGACAGTATATGGAGGTAATGTAAATAGACGATAATTTCTCGTGTTAGTACGGTTTCCATCTTCGAATATTTTGCCGTTAATAATCTGTTGTATAGCTAGTGAACGAACTATCGATTAACCAACAATGAAGATCGATTGTGAGTTCAAATTGTGATTTTCGATCATTGTGTGATATTCACTCGCTCCCGGATTTTGTGATATTCATTCATTCGGCCAATACACGAGTTCCAGTACGGTTGTGTTCTGACGAACCCACGGCTGGGCCAATAGTTGCCCATCACAGATATATCATAATCCTTCCTTCCAGCCGTCTGGCATATCAGCAGTATTTAATAAGCGCTGGAAATACAAGACAAGGCGTTAACAATGGATATGAGGGAACGATTGTAACGCCTTTGATGTGAGGTGGTCAATTCCTGCAGACAAATTAGTACGAACAATTATTATCTCGTTTCACACTCGACCAAAAGTAAATGTAAACGAGAAATATGGAAAGAAAGAGGAGTGGGAGATAAAAGGGATAACACATGTAATAAGTTCTCAAGACATATGCCGATGCTTTCGCAGTCGTAGTCAAGCTATAATCTGTTTGTAATTAAGGAATACCAGCGCGAACCTGTTTCTGATCGTTTACATACTTATATAACAAATTCTGATTACACGCAAACTTGTTTGCAAAGGCATTCTAGTGGTTAAGCTTGTATTGGCGTAACAGTGTAGTACGATGATTATGCAGGCGCCGGTAGCACTTTCGTTCATGCGTCAATTTACACGCTTTGAAACGATTCCAGGCATGGTTTCTATAATAAATCAATTTCCTACTTCTGCTGCCTCCAAAAAATTAACGTTTCGGTTCCATTTTAAACGTAATTTGATAAGGAAGAATGGCTTAAAAGCATGTGCAACCTCGTCAAGAACACAGACCAGGCCGGTTTAGGAGTGTCGATAAAAGAAAATCATATGTGTTTGCTGGCATTATGTCACGAAATACATTATAATATTCGACATACCGAAATTCAACAGATAAATGAAGTTATTTTTTGAATATACACCTAGTTAAAGACTAATGTGTCATGGTGAACCCAAGACTAACATGATTAATAACACTAAAATTATGTTTTTTGAATCAAAATGAATATTCATGTTATGAGCAGATTTCGTAGCAATTTATGTAGCTAATTCGGCGGTTTCAATAATCCGACTGCGAAAATTTCATTATTGTATATAAGAATTTGGAATAGGTAACATAACTCCACATAAGATGTTTTAAGCTGTTTCTACCGTATAAGAGAGCTGATTATTATAAACCAAAGGAACGTTGTTTTCACTGATAATATACCGCGACATTCAAGTTTGCGCGCTTTTTACTTGTTGGAATCGGCATGGTACGTCAATCGCGAGCTGATTGGAAAGCATCTTATTTCCGCAAATTATCAAGGCGCTTGGCTGATTGTGAAAAGTGTTTCATTGTAAATGTGGACAATGTTAGTTCTAAGCAAATGCAACAAATTCGTGTTGCTCTTCGGGGCACCGCAGAATTGATACTTGGAAAAAACACTATGATGAAAAAGGTTATTCAGGCGCAACTTAATCGAAACAACGCTTTGGAAAAAATCATACCACATGTTAGAGAAAACGTTGGCTTTGTGTTTACAAAAGCTGATCTTCTGGAAGTTCGTGATATGCTTGAAGCTAATCGCGTCGCAGCCCCTGCTAAAGCTGGAACTATAGCTCAATGTGACGTAATTGTTCCTGCACAAAATACCGGACTTGGTCCAGAAAAAACGTCATTTTTCCAAGCTTTGAATATTCCAACGAAAATTGCTAGGGGGTCAATTGAAATTATCAACGACGTCCATTTGCTTTCAAAGGATAGTAAAGTAGGAATGAGTGAAGCAACTCTTTTGAGTATGCTGAAAATTTACCCGTTTACGTATGGCTTAGTTATCACACAGGTTTGTTTCTCAATTCATTTTATGAATTCTAGGTCTATGATAGGGGTTCCGTTTACGAGCCTGAAGTTTTGGATATTACACCTGAAATGATCACCGAGAAATTCATGAACGGTCTTCAGAATATCGTGGCCGTCTGCTTGGCTACTGGTTACACAACTCAAGCCAGTGTGCCACATTTGATCATGAAAGGTTTCTTGGATATTCTTGCGATCTCTGTGGCAACTGATTACACGATCCCACAAGCTGAAGAGGTAAGCCTGGAGATGTCTCCCTGTTTTTTGACGCTATTAAATTCTACATTAACATTGCTTAGACCAAAATGAGAATAGAATCAATGAAAAGATAAGTTCTTGGTCGCGGCTGACCATCACTCTGAATTGATTAACACGGACAAAGACATGAAATTGCTAACTTAATAGATCCTGATTTCTTTGCCTTGATGCTTACAATCATTGCTCTGGTGCTCCGATGCGAATCATTCATATTACTTACTAAGCGAAAAATTTCATTCCACAGCAACAAAAACATAATCGCCCCTAAATATGAATTTCGTCAAACCTAAAACTGGCTTTGTGTCGCTTGTGTCTGATTTATGCCGGTTACTTGACTATTAGCACGCAAGATGAATTTGGCGTTAGATTAGCACATGAGAGACTAAGTAATATAAACGAAACACATATTTCTGACCCCAAATTACTCTGATAATTGGCTGTTGTGCTTCTCCATGATGCTCGCTTAACATTGACTAAAAGATTCGTGCGAAACTTTCCAATGTCAGCAGATTAATGTAATTTATTGCATCGCACTATATATGTATATATATGCACAATCTGATACAGATATGGTCCCGTAGAACAGATGCGTAATTGCCACAATAATAGAAACATAATTGCCTCGAAACTCCACAGTTGAGACTTTGTGATTTAAGAATGGTCTACTATTCATACGATTGCAACAATATGTGAAACGACTGCTGTTTGCTAGTTCGATCTATCGATTACAAACAGGACACTAGGAAGATGAAACGCATCAAAAACTTGTCAACGAGATAACTTATTCAAGGTTTCCTCGGTATCTGAAAATCAGAGCAGCTTTCTCTTTTCGCGTATGTCTATTAATTGTGACGTGGAAAGAGGAAGATCAATTGTGTGTTCTAGTGGCGTCAAAAATACTGTTTACAAAGCATCCGTGTCTTCGATTTACATAAGCTTTTCTATATAGTTGCGTATTCTTTGTTAATTACTTTCCTCCGTCAGCTTAGTCGTTTTGCTTAAACTTGGAGCAACTAAACATAACACCGAAAATGCTTTTGGTGTTGCAGTTCTGTCTATAATATCCTTACAACCGCATATAGCTTGTAGAATCGGGCGTCATTTTAAAACAATCCATCTAAAACTTTACGACATTTAATGATTCATACCTCCACTTGCATCTTATACTGGCTTTATACTAATGATATTTTTTATTCACAGATTAAAGAATATCTTGCTGACCCATCGAAGTTCGCGTCTGTTGCTGCTCCGGCAGCCGCTTCTGCAGCACCTGCTGCGAAAGAAACCAAAGAAGCTCCTGCCGCGGCTGCACCTGAATCCGATAGTGACAGTGACATCAATCTAAACCTTTTTGGGGATGATTAATAAATACGCATTCGAAAGGATATATCTTCGTTCTATTTTATTCTGGCTGAAATTATTTTACTATTTGTAGCGATAGCTATCGTTCCACGTCTTGTTAAAGGTTTGTTACTGCAAATTGGCGCTTTTGCTTACAAACTATTCGGATGTCCGCGATAAATCAGCTTCACAAGTTTGTGTCACCATTCACCTTGCAGCAGTTTGTCAGCATACTGCGTGCGCTTTACACTCACATCTGGATGCGTTAGTCTTTATAACAATCTTTTTGCCGAAATTTCTCACTACATGTTGCGTCCGAGAAGGATGTACGATTTCTCCTTTTGTGCTCCATTTTGTAATTGATGCCATCATGTCATGTCAGGTGGCTAGTTTCTCGATTTGGACTATACTGATGATATCGTTCTGCTCTTTGATATAGAAGTCCAGGCCATAGTAAACCAGCTAGCTTGTATTGTGCCCGTATTTGGAATGCGTTTTGCACCATCCAAGTTCAATGTCGAACTGCAAGGCATCGACATTATTATCGTGTAACATTTTTGTGGTGCGCAGCCAACACCGTGCTAAATTAATTTGCCACCGGTAGTGAGCTGCATGCGAAAACACTGGAGTCTCACAGCCATTGCAATTTTCCATATCCATCTAGGTCTGGGCAACCTGATAGTAACTTAGCCCACGTGCTGCTGTGCGGCACTTTGCCTGGATCAAGCTTGTGATTTCATACATACATCATTACTCAACAACCAAGTACTTGAAACTGTAGATAGTTATATTTATCTCAATAGTTGTATCAACAGTTCTGCATAATTAGATAATGAGGTCTATGCATCATTTCTAAGAGGACCATAGCATTTCGCAGCCTAGGTCACCTCTGGCGTTTGATAGATTTGCCACTGATACCGAGCTGCATTTGGAAAGCACAAGCCCGATATAGGCAAAGTGCTGCACAGTTAGAGACTACGCGTGGGCTTAGACACTGTCAGGTTGCCCAGGCCTAGACAGATAAGGAAAAGGAAATTGATATGGTTGTGAGACTCCAGCGTGTTTCGGCCAATCAATTTTGCACGGTGTTATCCACCCAGCATAAAAGTACTGCATGTGGAAACCTTGTGGTGCCTCGCTGCTTTTTCTATTTTCTTTCCTTCCCATGCGACCTGCGAGTATCTTAACCCACGTGCAGTCTATGACGCCTCGGTACTTAGCCTGGATCAGGCTTGTGGTTTAATATCTATGAGCACATAGATAGACTCTAAAATGCGACAGTTTAGGCTGTATGGATGCTTTACATGAAAAGCGCATTCGGCATCTCCAAATATTTGACCAACGATATCCTCAGCATTTTTGGAGTTAGCGTTTACCGTCGCATACGCAATGATGCTCCGAAACAAGCTCTTCAGTACTAATGATACAGGGAAGCTCAATATGCACAGGTTACTGGTTGGGACAAGTGTTACGGATGCCGGAACGGATTGATATGGCGACAACGTCTTGATTAGCTCAGAACACGTGGTGGCCAAACCGTCACATGGCATAGATAGCTGGAGACCCTAAATAGTAAACTTTCCGGGCTATAGTCCCCGTGATTAGACGCCGCATTTGCTAGTTACCATTCAGATTATGTCCTGAAACCGTGTTCAGTGTCGGTCTTGCACTATGGATGTTGGAATGCTTGCTTAACCTTGTATGTTACCAAGCAGAGTGACGAGGAAAGCTTGTTATGATGAGTTGCAGTGAACGCCGTTAGGATGCTGTCGCGATAACGTCAATCTACTCGTTCATGAAACTTGATTGAATGCATGTTCCATTTGAGGTGTAGGCACTTAATCTCAATTTGTTTGTGCTTGCTCTTCAATAGATTCCGTAGCTACCAAATCCGGCCATTCCCTATCTTTAGGATTATATTTTCATGGTTGTGTGGCATTTAAGCATCTGGTACACGTTACCGGTGTACTGCTGTACATGATAATTATGAATAGAAATATTTGTATACAATCCGTTTATTCATTAAGCAACATTTAGTAAGCTTGGTTTGTCAAGTCACGTAGGTAATACCAGGATCATTTTTTTATTTTTGCACAAGGTGTGAACTTGTAAAGCATGTGCATCCTGGTCTCAGTGTCCCTATTTAATGAGTGCATGCAGCACGAAACCCGCGTTGGGGTCTCTGTAAATGAAATGAATGCGGCATATAGTATGTATTTTTATCTACGCCTACCCATCAACTTTCTCGTAACCGGATGACCAACAGTTTTGCATTACGAGCACGGCTTTGGTTCCGTGATTGTGCTGTCCTAATATTTTTGCCACATTGCTATTGCATGGATGCCTAGGTTACAATGTTAATACTCATCTCATATACTTGTTAAACACTTTTAAAACAGATTTACCGGCGCTTGAAACTGCCAACAGTAATTTGAGCCAATACATTTATTGTCCACCCTTGAGTTTAATAAACTGTTTCCACTTTTTTGCATGCTTCTGTGATGTGCACCGTGTTAAGTTGATTTACCACTAGTACTGATTTATATGCTGAAACTCTTCAGTAACACTGCCATTACCCTTAGGCCAGTCTAGGCCTAAGTAACCTGACAGTATTTTAGTCCATGTCTGGGTTATGACTGGCATATTTCCTTGATCCGTGCTCGTGATTTCATTCATCATATACAGTATCTTAGACCACGTGCAGTCTCCAACTGTGCAGCACTTTGCCTGCATTTGGCTTGTGCGTTCATATCACATTATATACACTTGTAAAGCGAAGATGGTATTATCCTTTTCCCGAGGGCTAAACATTTGTCCATCGGTCCCCCACATTTTATAACAGGCATGAATGTTTGAAACCACAGGCCTGGGATTAGGCAGTGTCACACAGTCCGCATCTGCGCGGCTTGAATTATGTTAATAAGTTTTTTGAAATAGAGTCGCTTCGATCAAATTCCAGTTTGAATCTCGTGGTTTCGTCCAGTAGGTTGAGTATAGAACGTTTAAAATTTCCATGAGTAATGGTGCGATGAGCTGTCGATGTATGTAGCGTTTTTAGCCATTTGTGCGTGTGATCCACATTCGAAACCGGTTTTATCCATCAATGTTTTCTTGTATAGGAGTCAGCCTCTGAAAAATTATGTAAAAAGTGGTATATGCATTTATCATACACTTTCGATTTTGGATTTGAATAGTTAAGTACCTTTCTCGTAAACAGAAAACAAGTTAATGATATTCTGCGTTGGTTGCTATTGTAAATGGCGTAGTCGGATTTGCAGTACTGGGATTATTTTCATATTTCACCTTAAGTGAACCTTACGTCGCTAACTATCTGGCGTAAGAGAGAGGAGTTGATTGAAACAGTGAACGGTGTTCTATATTAAAAGTTTTCTTTTTCGCATACCGATTTGTAGGCACTGTGGTTCTCATCGCCAGGCCTAGCACTATCTTTAAAATTTCTTACTCAGATGGGTCAATGGAGCATTTTTAACGAATTGATTATCAAAAACGAACAAGCTTGACTGTTTCGTTTTCCTATCGCGCGTGTCGATTAGCTTTCTATGAAGGCTAAATTAATCCCCTGCTTCTTGTATTTGTTTGTCATATCGCAACTTCGCGAATACTGATTCTACGTTAATTATATTGCTATTTATTGCTATCTTTCTACTCTGGCATGAAAGGCTCAGTCCATTTTAGCGGTTGCAGTTTAGAAGCTTTTGAAATTCACCAATGCCTTAAGCAAATATATGTTCTTTCTTTCTTGCTGTTCGCCATCTTCGCTCTGCTTCCGGAGCGTATTTTTGGAACGAGAACAGAAGGTATTTACCTAGGCCCGCGAACTGATGGCAAGCTTTTCAATCTGAACCACTTGAGAACACAAGCCAAGGTACTAGATGTGCTAATCCGTAACCTGCTGTTTGTCGGAGATGCAGGCATTATTGCGCACTCCTCAGAACACCTCCAGTCGCTAATGGACTGTTTTTCGTCGGCATGAAAAGACTTTGAGCTAACATTCGGTATGAGCAAGACCAAAGTCCTTGGTCAAGGGACTGTATCGCCTCCAACCAGCACTGTTGAAAACTGTCAGCTTGAACCAGTATAACATTTCATGTATCTTGGGTAACCTCTCGCTAGATACGGAGATTGATAGGCTGATTGTCAGAGCAACTGCCATTTTGTCTCGATTGAACTCTCGTGTCTGAACCAGCCGCAAGTTGACCGTAAAGACAACGATCATCATCATCATAATGAAGCACAAGTCTGGAGCCAGACAAAGTGCAATATGAAGCACGTCAGCAAGCGCGTGAAAAAAGGGAAAGCAGCCTAGCGGAATATACAAAAGCAAAAAGCAGCTTGTTTTGTAGTTTCACTACATGCGATTTTGTGTTTTTTTAAATATAATGCCGGATAAAAATTATGACACAATTGAATACACTGACTTCGGTTTGTAGCCATATCGCCGTAAGGTTTCCAGCCAACTACTAGGTGGAGCTTGTGGACCCCACCCAGACAAACGAATACGCCCAACTGAGCCTAGCGCTACGGTGAGTTTCTTCATCCCAACGCGCCACGTTATGGACTGGCCGCCCGATCTTTTCTCCCAGCTTCTGTCAGGCTCTGCGAATAAGGCGCGGTACGGTAAACGGTGAGTAGGCATTCTTAAAACATGTCCCAACCATCGCAAGCGAGCAAGCATCAGCATTTCCCTCAGTCCGTGGCCACCTGGTCCTAACACCCGCTTGCAGACATCTATATTTGTAACACGATGCTGCCACCGAATGCGAGCAATTCTACGCAGACAACGGGTATCAAAAACAGAAAGCCGACGGACATCTTCCGCTCGGATAGACCGGGTTTTGCAGCCATGAAGTAGTGTATCATGCACCACTGCGTTGTACACTCGGCCTTTAGTATGGAGTGAAACCGCGTCGACGCCACAAGTGGCGAAGGTTATCAAACGCTGCACCCGCTTTGCGAACACGATGTGAGATCTCGTCTTCGACACAACCGCCAGCAGAGATATAACTGCCAAGGTAAACAAAGCTGTCGACCAATTCAAGATTGGCATCGCACACAGTTAGGTTTGGAAGAGAGCCGTTCAATCCTGGATAAGTGTTTTACACTCGTTAAGCGCAAAGCACATGCCATACATTGAAGCTTCAAGTGCCAGGCTGTCCAGGGCTAGTTGCGTTATATGAGGGTCATCTCCCAGAAGTGCGATGTCATCCGCGTTCTCTAGATCGGTAGCTCTCTCACCCGGCAGAAGTTCACCACCTGCGCCCACCAGACCAGCTAAAGCTTTTCTCAGGACATCGTCGATCGCGAAGTTAAAAAGGAACGGCGAGATAGGGCAGTCCTGCTGCACCCCGCTGGAGATATTGAACGAGGACGACAATTGTCCGTACGCTCGAACCCTGCCTGAGGTTTGGCAACATAATGCTTTCAAGATACAAACATATTTCTCGGGCACTCCATGTCTCAACAGACAGTTCAAAGACTTTCGCGATCGATCGAATGCCGCCCGGATGTCAACGAATACAACGATAGTTGGCCTACGGAATGCGCGGCGTTGCTCCAGTAACTGACGGAGTGTGAACATGTGATCTATGCACCCTCGGCCGGCACGAAACCCAGTTTGCTCCTCACGGATTTGCTCTTCCCGTTTGGTGCTCAATCGGTGAAGCAGAATGGACGCCAGTATTTTAGGAGCTACTGAAGTGAGACTGATACCCCGATGATTTTCGCGCGTTCCCTTTTTGACAATCCGAGCAATTACTCAGCCCATATGTTGGCGAACAGCGCTTGAAGTTCGCAAACTAAAGCTAAACCGCCATCTTTGAACAATGACGGTACTAAAGCATCAGCGCATGATGCCCGTGGCGCTTAAGGCTTCGGAGTACATTGTAAATCTCTGATTGAGTCGTACCCTCGAGATAAATCGACCATGGGGTACAGTGTTCCGTATTCTCGAAATCATTAGGTGCAGAAGGCCAGTTAAACTGTGGTTCAAAATGTTCTGCCCACCGCTCAATGCACCTGTGCATGTTAAAAACTGGCAAAATATCTGCTTCACGTATCAGCTCACTGATGACTGGTCGCCCGCTTCCAATGGTTCTGCTGAGTTGGAACAATTTTCTAAAATTTCCTACAGCTGCCGCAGATTCCATTTCCGTAGCCTTAGAACTTCACCAACTTTCACTGTCGGTTCTCATACTGGAAACCAGTTTACGTTTAATAACCCTTCGTGACGCATCATCTATGCTATCAGCAGAAAGCAACCGAAGTTGGTCCATTAATTTGGAGAGAATTCACAGAAACCCAGTCTTGAGCTACACGGGAAGTCCACCCACAACTATCCAACGCGGCTGTTTTCAAGGAGGTTTAAATCCCACTCCATTGGTCATCGATACTATTTTGGGGAACTTTAGAAAGATGCAGACTCAAATTGGTCTGAAACCCTCGGAGAAACGGGAGATCATTAAGCCTGGCAACAGTCAACTGCCTTGCAACGTTTCTTCGTTTCCCACCAAAACGCATCGAGAGCTTAGCACAGACTAACGTATCATCTGACTCTAGACAAGTGCCCCAGTATGAGCGGCAATCTTGCACACTCCCTCGCCACGAGTAGCTGATAGCAATATGGTCAATTTGCGTGAACAAAGCCGCCAATGGAGATTTCCAGGTGAAGCAGTGACGCTCCGAATGGCGGAAGTTAGTGCTGGCAAAGTATAGTCTGTGCTCCGAACACAAGCTAAACAATCTTTCGCCGTTGTCATTACGATGATGCTCTGGGCGATTCGGCGTTCATTTGCGTCCATTACCCCGCAAATCTTCCAGACACTTTTCTCTGCGTACATTCGTCCTCTTTTGGAATTTGGGCTACCTGTTGCATTCCCTCAGTCTTATGGCGAATGCGACTCCTTGGAGAGGGTACAAAGGAGGGGCACTAAGATGGTTTGTGGAATGCGCCAACTCGTGTACGGAGATAGGAGGAGCTTACTGAAACTCTACCGCCTAGAACTTCAAAGGGAAAGATTCGACCTGCTCCTGACGCCGTATTCTTCTCGGTCAATATGGAGACGAGTTCCTCCAGTACTTCCGATTAGTAGGCCAGTCGAGGACTCGAGGACATGACTTTATGTTGCAGAAGCCTAGAAGGCTGAAGCTGAGTAATGCGAACACGCTATCCACGCGGGTGTTAAACACTTGGAACTCACAACAGAAAGGGCTCCTGTCTCTAACATTCAAAAGCGCGTTGGATCAGCATTTGTTGAGACGGATGTACTTGATCGCCGATTGATATATTGGTGTTCCTCTACTCTCAGGGTTTGCCTTGTCAGCAGAAGTCACCCATGTCTATTACTCTGATGAAGCTTAAACGGGATTTTATCCCTTCTGCTTTCGATTTAGAAGAAGAAGAAGATGACAATCGAGACCATACCTTGTTGCTTGTTTAAAGATAGACGGCCTACACATGCGTTCATGTCTCCAGCTAGGACAACGATGTCACTCCTCGATGCAGCTCTAATGAGTTCTTTTAATCTTTCACAAAACTCATCCTTGTCAAGTTCAGAGCTACAATTAATCGGTGCATAGGCAGCAATCACAAACAGGTTGCGGGATTGATTGCGAAATCGGCACGAACCCTGTAGTTTTACTGCACAAAGGCGACTGTCGACTGGGATCCAGTTTAATAGTGTGACCTCAGCTCTCTTACTCAAGATGATTCCGACACCAGCTTGACCAGATATTGTGACTAGATAGTGTGACTTGCGTAAGTTCGAAGGGTTAGACAATCGCGTAAGTGAGCTAGAGTTATGCATGCGTGTTTCTGACAAACAGCATACATCGACATCGAAGCTATCAAGTGTACGAGCCAAGGCTGCCTACTGTCCGATGCTAGCTAAAGTCCGTACATTATGCGCCGCTAATTTGAATGGTACGCGCGGGCGGAAGAACGCTCTGGAGACATTCGAAGCAGGCAAAATATTCGAAGTGGCTAAATTTTAAAACCTCGATGAACAAGCTGCACTTCTGTCAGGGCTACTCAGAACCACAAAACGGAAAATAGTTATTTAAAAAGTTTGCATGCAGTGTGTGATCACTGAAAGCATTTCGAGCAGAGAGCGTGGGAGCAGGGTATCTGTCATTTGTACCTGTATTTTCATAATTGCTGGTGGGTGTGATACTAACCGGTTGTCCAGGCCGAAGTAGATGGTTGGCTTAGAGGGCCCCACCCGGAGCCTTTGGCTAAAAAGCCTGAACCGCAAGGCAGTGGGGTGAGACTGAGTTTGTCTGACCTCTATCCATCGACCTTCCTGATATGAGTACCTCTTGTGACACCGAAAGACACCACACAGTATAGCTCAATGGGTCATGAATGTACACAAACCATCGCACCACGTTAAGGTCCAGTCTCACCGCGACGGAAAGACAACGATGATGGTATACGGCGCGTGCGTACTAAATGCTTTACTGTATGGCAGTAAATCCTATTCCATCCACGCAAGACACGAACGGAAGCTGAATGGTTTTCATTTAATAAGCATCCGGCGTATTTTGAACATATCGTGCTGAAGTGCTTTCTAAAACTGGTCTACAAAGCATGATCAGCCCACTACGACAGCGCCGACTAAAGTGGCTGGGTCATGTCTATAGAATGGAAAATGGTCGTATTCCGAAAGATATACTCTATGGTGAGTTGCAATTAGGAAGTCGACCATTGGGCAGACCGCACTTGCGGTACAAAGACGTTTGCAAAAGAGATATGAAAGCTCTTCACATCGACCCCGCAAGCTGGGAAGAACTTGCTCTTGACCGCTCACTTTGTTGGCACCGTGGAAAGGGTCGTCTTCAAGCTGGGGAAGAGCTGATATTGCTATCGGCTGCTAATCGTATATCATGTCTTGAGCATGCAACTGCCGTCGATCGTCCGAGTACAGTATATCGCTGTGAGCTTTGCTCCTCCCGAAACGGACTGTGTAGTCGTTCTAAAAGCTGCGAATCATGAATCAATCATGCATCGACCGAAGGAGGCCAACAACAAAATTTATACTTCTCAGTTCTAATTTGCCGTCAAATGATAAATTCAAAGACGACCTTAAGTCTGTTGCAATATTTTTTCACTATTGAAAGTAGGTAGACAATCCTTTATTTTCCAAGTTGTTATTATTTTATTTTGAGATCTGCTTATTACGGTAGAAATGTCTATTTCCATAAGTTTTCGACGATCCGTGTAAGATATGCCGGCCTAATTCATCCAACTGCACAACAATGAGAGCGAGTGATTTAGAGCAGCTCCAGCACTGTTGAGCGATATCGTGTTAAGTTCTCTCTTCAACTCTTCACCTAACATGATGTGTAAATCCGTTATATGGTTAGTTCTACCAAGAATATTCAAATCACGCATGCTCATTGAAGCTTTGTTCCTTTTTCGGTCTAACTTCTGCTTATTGATCATTCATTTCTGCGCTGTACGGCTAACATCGTGCTAAATTGATTGGCCATCGATAGTGAGCTGCATGTTGAAACACGCTGGAGTCTCACTACCATTTCTATTTCTATTCCCCCTCCTCATATCTGTCTAGGCCTGGGCAACCTGACAGTATCTTAGCCCACGTGCAGTCTCTGACTGTGCGGCACTTTGCCTGGATCAGGCTTGTGCTTTAATACTATACTCTACCATCTATCTTTTTTGAAAGGTGTTTGTTGATAGACTGTGGTGGTCTGTGCAAGCAAACAGTCAATGACGATGTACTAAGGAAAGGAAAAATCACGAGGCATTGCTATATAACTGAACCTTAACCAAACTATTACGTCTTCCTCGCGATAGTTCCGATGCTTATAGCCTATTTATTTTGGTGACGAACCATCTGATACCTGTTATCTCTGCTTGACACTATCCTAGCAAAAAACAAAGAATTGCGCCTTTCAACTGTGACGCCATTAACAGCCAATAAGTATTTTCTAGATTATCCTTCGGTTGGTCATTTACCGTTTCTAAGCATCTCCATACTTATCACGAAAAGCTAGCTAATGCTTTTCAGTGCTCTATATTGAAGGTCGTTGCCGAGCAACATAGTATTTACTTCTTTTATAAGCGTACCGAGTGCTTGAGTCGGAATCACTTTGTGGTTCTGCAATTGAAAACCATTTTTCTTCTTCCGAATCCTGTTTAACAGCAGCTTTGAATTCAAACCCAGTATTTCGGACTGAAACTAGACCTTAACGCGGTACGATGGCTTGTGTACCTCCATGACCAACTAAGCTATGCTGGGTGGTGCTCTCCGAGCACCTTCAGAGCCACTCATACCAGGAAGGTCAATGGATAGATGTCAGACGAACACGGTCTCATCCTAACCCGCTGCCTTGTGGGTCAGGCTTTTTAGCCAATGGCTTTGGTCGAGAACCCTAATAGTTATACTGTCTGGGTATGGGCAGTATCCCCGGGGCATGCAACCATTACGATAACTGCAACACAGTAAATAAATTCATATCTGCTACTCAATTCACATTAGTAGTATTGCTTGGTTAGAATAGTTGAACGTTCAACTGTCGCTGACAAATCCGCAATTAATATGGTAATTTGATCCACGTTCAAAAATGAAGTCGATTGCCATCATTTTGACAAGGTGTGCTTTACAGATCTCGTGTACACATTTTGCTTTGATTTGAAATTGTGCGGTACCTCTTTACTAGACAGGTAATTCCGTGCGAACTTGATCGCCATTGGTGATAGGATGTATACCGCTGGATCCTCGTTGACATGTTCTCCTTCATATATCTGTTCTGGACTGTGCAACCTGAATTACTGTTTAACTGTTTACAGTTAAATGTTGCGTGGTAATTTGCTTAGCTTGGGTCCTGTGATTTCATACATAGTAAGTTCGCAATTGTCGTCGACGAATTTTTCGGCGTTCCCTGCTCTTGTGTTGTGTCGAGTGGTAGAGTTCTGCATCTCATTCGAAAGCTCGTGATTAAAGCTCATCGCTAATTCACTTCGCACCTTTACAGTATGACGAGCAATTGCGCGCCCCGTTGAGTGAGTTGTTTAAGCATTCTCCGACCGAAGGTTTGGTGCCCGTAGAGTGGAAGACGTGTTAGTTCACCTATCTCCAAGATCAGATCCTGCAAACTACCATCCTGTCACCTTACTTCCTGTGATATGGTTCATCATTGGGAATCGGAAAGTATACCATCTGCAGCGCAGCATGGTTTTCGTATATATCGCCGATTCTTGACAAACTTGCCGATGGAACTTTGCTCACAATCATGAAATTCGTAATTCCAACCATGTAAAATGCATCGCATGCTTGGATTCAATGGTTTAGAAGGATATAATACTGCCTAATAGAAGTTACCATCATGCAATCAAAAACTAGCACGAATGCAAAATCTAAGCCTCCCCACCTACTTCAAAGAAGCCTACGGAGTGACGTCATACTTGCATACAAAATATTGCCTACTCCAAATCATCATCATCATCATAAAGCACAAGTCTGGAGCCAGACAAAGTGCCAAGCAATATGAAGCAGGAAAAGCAGATAAGCAAGCGCGTGGAAAAGGGAAAGCAGGCAAGCGGAATACGCAAAAGCAAATGCATAAAAAGCAGCTGATTTTTGTAGTTTCACTGCATGCGATTTTTTGTTTTTTTGTTTTGTTTTTTATGTAAAGTTATACCGAAAGAAAATATGACACACATTTGTTTTTTTTATGTAAAATAATACCGAATAAAAAAATTATGACACATAATAAAATACACTGGCGCCACTGACTTCGGTTTGTAGCCATATCGCGTAAGGTTTCCAGCCAACTATTAGGTGGAGCTTTTGGACCCCACCCAGGCAAACGAATACGCCCAACTGAGCCTAGCGCTACGGTGAGTTTCTTCATCTCAACGCGCCACGTCATGGACTGGCCACCCGATCTTTTCTCCCAGCTTCTGTCAGGCTCTGCGAATAAGGCGCGGTACGGTAAACGGTGAGTAGGCATTCTTAAAACATGTCCTAACCATCGCAAGCGAGCAAGCATCAGCATTTCTCTCAGTCCGTGGCCACCTGGTCCTAACACCCGCTTGCAGACATCTATATTTGCAACACGATGCTGCCACCGAATGCGAGCAATTCTACGCAGGCAACGGGTATCAAAAACAGAAAGTCGACGGACATCTTCCGCTCGGATAGACCAGGTTTCGCAGCCATAAAGGAGTGTAGCACGCACCACTGCGTTGTACCCTCGGCCTTTAGTATGGAGTGAAACATCGCGTCGACGCCACAGGTGGCGAAGGTTAGCAAACGCTGCACCCGCTTTGCGAACACGATGTGAGATCTCGTCCTTGACACAACCTCCAGCGGAGATACAACTGCCAAGGTAAACAAAGCTGTCGACCAATTCAAGATTGACATCGCACACAGTTAGGTTTGGAAGAGAGCCGCTCCAATCCTGGGTAAGTGTTTTACACTTGTTAGGCGCAAAGCACATGCCATACCTTGAAGCTTCAAGTGCCAGGCGGTCCAGGGCTTGTTGCATTATATGAGGGTCATCTCCCAGAAGTGCGATGTCATCGGCATACTCTAGATCGGTCGCTCGCTCACCCGGCAGAAGTTCAACACCTGTGCCCACCAGGCCAGCTAAAGCTTTTCTCAGGACATCGTCGATCGCGAAGTTAAAAAGGAACGGCGAGATAGGGCAGCCCTGCCGCACCCCGCTGGAGATATTGAACGAGGACGACAATTGTCCGTACGCTCGAACCCTGCCCGAAGTTTGGCAATATAATGCTTTCAAGATCCAAACATACTTCTCGGGCACTCCATGTCTCAGTAGACAGTTCCAAAGACTTTCACGATCGATTGAATCGAATGCCGCTCGGATGTCAAGGAATACCACGATAGTTGGTTTACGAAAAGTGTGGCGTTGCTCCAGTAACTGACGGAGTGTGAAAATTTGATCTATGCACCCTCGGCCGGCACGAAACCCAGTTTGCTCCTCACGGATTTGCTCTTCCCGTTTGGTACTCAATCGGTGAAGCAGAATGGACGCCAGTATTTTAGGAGCTACTGAAATGAGACTGATACCCCGATGATTTTCACAGGAATCGCGCCGTCCCTTTTTGAAAATAGGAGCAATTACTGATTCTCTCCAAGGGATCGGAACGCGTTCCTCAGCCCATATGTTGGCGAACAGCGCTTGAAGTTCGCGAACTAAAGCGAAACCGCCATCTTTGAACAATGACGGAAGCAAAGCATCAGCACCTGATGCCCGATGGCGCTTAAGGCTCCGGACTACACTGTAAATCTCTGATTGAGTCGGAGCCTCAAGAGAAATCGACCATGGGGTACAGTGTTCCGTATTCTCGAAATCAGTGGGTGCAGAAGGCCAGTTAAACTGTGCTTCAAAATGTTCTGCCCATCGCTCCATGCGTCTGTGCATGTTAAAAACTGGCAAACCATCTGCTTCACGTATCAACTCACTGATGCCTGGTCGCCCGCTTCCAGTTGTTCTGATGAGTTGGAACAATTTTCTGAAATTGCCTACAGCTGCCGCAGATTCCATTTCCGTAGCCTTAGAACTCCACCAACTTTCCCTGTCGGTTCTCAAACTGGCAACCAGTTTACGTTTAATAAGCCTTCGTGACGCATCATGTATGCTATCAGCAGAAAGCAACCGACGTTGGTCCATTAATTGGAGAGAATTCGCAGAAACCCAGTGCTGAGCTACACGGGAAGTCAACCCACAACTATCCAACGCGGCTGTTTCCAAGGAGGTTTGAATCCCACTCCATTGGTCATCGATACTATTTTGGGGAACTGTAGACAGATGCAGACTCAAATTGGCCTGAAACCCTCGGAGAACCGGGAGATCGTTAAGCCTAGCAACATTCAACTGCCTTGCAACATTTCTACGTTTCCCACCAAAACGCATCGAGAGCTTAGCACAGACTAACGCATGATCGGACTCTAGACAGGTGCCCCAGTAGGAGCGGCAATCTTGCACACTCCCTCGCCAGGAGTAGCTGATAGCAATATGGTCAATTTGCGTGAACAAGGCCGCCGATGGAGATCTCCAAGTGGAGCAGTGACGCTTCGAATGGCGGAAGTTAGTGCTGGCAAGGTACAGTCTGTGCTCTGAGCACAAGTTAAGCAATCTTTCGCCGTTGTCATTACGATGACAATCGAGACCAAACCGTCCACCCACGAAATGCTCGTTTAAAGATAGACGGCCTACACGTGCATTCATGTCTCCAGCTAGGACAACGATGTCACTCCTCGATGCAAGTCTAATGAGTTCTTGTAATCTTCCATAAAACTCATCCTTGTCAAGTTCAGAGCTACAATTAGTCGGTGCATAGGCAGCAACCACAAACAGGTCGCGGGATTGGTTGCGAAATCGGCCTTTTTTGCACGAACCCTGTAGTCTTACTGCACAAAGGCGACTGTCGACTGGGATCCAGTCTAACAGTGCGACCTCAGCTCGCTCACTCAAGACGATTCCGACACCAGCTTGACCAGATACCATGGCATCGTCATCAGTGGACCAACGTAGATAGTGTGACTTACGTAAGTTCGAAGGGTTAGACAATCGTGTAACCGAGCTAGAGTTATGCATGCGTGTTTCCGACAAACAGCACACATCGACGTCGAGGCTATCAAGCGTGCGAGCCAAGGCTGCCTGCTGTCCGATGCTAGCTAAAGTCCGTACATTAAACGCCGCTAATTTGAATGGTACGCGTGGGCGGAAGAACGCTCTGGAGGCATTCGAAGCAGGCAAAATATTCGAAGTGGCTGAATTCGGAAACCTCGATGAACAAGCTGCACTTCTGTCAGGGCTAACCAAGGAACCACAAAACGGAAAACAGTTATTAAAAAAGTTTGCATGCAGTGTGAGATCATGTAAAGCATTTTGAGCAGAGAGCGTGAGAGCAGGGGATCTGTCATTTTTACCTTTATTTTCATAATTGATTGTGGACGTGATACTACCCAGTTGCCCAGGCCGAAGTAGGAGGTTAGCTTAGGGGGCCCCACCCGGAGCCTTTGGCTAAGAAGCCTGAACCACAAGGCAGTGGCTTGAGACTGAGTTTGTCTGACCTCTATCCATTGACCTTCCTGGTATGAGTAGCTCTGCTGGCACCAAAAGGCATCACCCAGTATAGCTCAATGGGTCATGAAGGTACACAAACCATCGCACCACGTTAAGGTCCAGTCTCATTCAATCATTTGGTATTGGTCTGAATGTTGGTTTAGAATTCTGTGGCGCATTTCACTGTCGCCTTATTCATCTACTCAAGTATGCACACAATAAATGTATGCATAATTCACCTGTTTGAACACGTAGACCGAACATCACAAACTGATCCAACTATTTTGTTGTAGCACATATTCCTTTATCAGTTTCAAGCTGTTTGCCGTCAACAGGTGAAGACTGCACGATTAGTTCCAGTAAGCCTTGAAACGGGATAGGTGCTGAATATGTAAGCCACACCATCCATAAACGCTTCAACGCTTAACATGGAATTAAACTGCGATGCTATTTTGAACATTATTATCGTCTATACAACCCCTATTAGTCAAATTTCGTTCTGATGAAAACGTTTTGGTTAGTTTACCCAATACTGTCAATCTTCATTTGTCCATCAATTCTTATCATATCACGTTGCGAGGTTTCAAGCGTAGTTAGCCAGTCAAGAATGTATGCCCATCGTCTACACCGTTCAATCAGTCTCCTGCATAGAAACGGTTTAATGAGAATAGCCGTTGGCTAATTACCGATCGCTTCCCTCCACACTTCAATCAAGCGTATGTTTAACGGGCTTATACGAGTAACTGTTTAGCCGCCCTTAAAGCCAAAATTCTTAATCCATGGTCAGAAAATTTTGTTTATTCAAATCATAATCATACAAAAATGAGAAGAGAGAAAAATCAATCATTAGAAAAGTAATTAATCTACAAAATTTCCGTTATTAAAGAGTTTAATGTTGCGATCGTATGGAAATCGTGAAAAATCATTCATTTCGCGTAATACATGAGATAATAATCATGAAAGTACAAAAGCAAAGCCAACGGTTGCCCAATGATAAGCGTTATCCACACCGCCACGTTTCCCCAAGCGCCGCCTTTGGGAAACAGACGATGAACCAGCATGGCGTAGGGCATTTGGCTGAACATCACGAGGAAAGCCCACATCCGGGGCATTTTCAGCGGGAACGGAAATCAGGAATTCGTGAAGTATGGCGCTCACGAAGAACACGATCATTCCGGCTTGCCCACGGGTCAAGCCGCAACTGATCAGCGGCAAGTAGATGTGTCTAAACGTGATGGAGAATGCAGATGGCTCGATAGGCAAATGAGAAACAATGATAGTGCGGAAAAACATTGATAGCTTGAAGTTTCAAAACAAATATTACGTGCCTCACTAGATCGCGAATGCTCTGCACTTTGATATCAATATCACAGGCTTTTCCAAACCGGCAAAATGTTAGACAAAAAAATGAAACACACCCTTTCGGACGCCTATCAAACGGGTAGGGAAACACCAGTCTGCAATAAGATAATCCTAGACCAAACAATGGATGATGTATTGTCTGTCTCGGCTCGAACACATGGTATGTGTGAAGGCACAAGCAAAGTGCCGCACAGTCAGAGACTGCACGTGGGCGATATTACTATCAGATTGCCCAGGCCTAGACAGATATGAGAAATCGAGAATGAAGATGGTAGTGAGACTCCAGCGTGTTTCAGCATGAAGCTCACAACTGGTGGCCAATCAATTTAGCACGGTATTAGCCACACAGCACAGAAGTACCGCACGATTGCACATTCGTGCACATGGCAGTGAGACTACAGCCTCATTAACCGTTCACTATCGGCATAAGGAACGAATAAAACGCACATGCCATTTCAGCAACCCGCAATAGTAGATAATTGAACATTTATGTGACCACAGGTTCCAAGATTCACATATCATGCGGTATATTGGCTTGTTTTGCGATTTCGAGCTTTCTGAATTATTGTAAATAATCCAACCGACTGTAACACCTAAGGGAAACTCTGAAATGATGGTTGCTATCAATATTAAATCGAGGGACAAACACTCAGTGTTCAAACAGCAAAAATAGTATGTATTCGATAATTATATTAGAGTGGATGAGCCGTTATTTTTTCCTAAAAAGGGACCTACCGACGTGCAAAACGATGCACTGGAATGTTCCATTTGGACCAAAATGCTGGGACCGTTTCAGCGTTCCTATTGGGAAAGCAAAACGGGGGAGAATGAACCACCGTGACTCGGTTTTAATTGTAACAATAAACTAATTACATTGCAATACTGCATTACCATTTAAGGAGTATATATGTGAACAAGAATAAGGAACACCGTTTAGATCACCTAGATACAGGTTCGTAGCTGGAGTTGTTATGAAAGTCTCATACCTATTGCAATCTCATTCACAAAACCTGAATTCTGGGTTTGTTACGACGACGATACCTTTGTAAGCGTTACCAGAACAGGGGTTAAAGAGGCACATCACCTGTTTACTTACATCTCTACTGGAATAAGGTGTTTGCGCGGGTAAAAGTAACAAGCAATGAAAGATTGCAGACATGCCTATCGAAAAGATACGCACATGGACCAAATATTGGAGTGCAACAGCAAACATTCGATAGCGTAAACGCAGTTAGTTAAGAGTCTTTTCAAACACACTGCAGTACGGATGAGATATGAAGACAGTAGCAGAAATACTCCTTAAAGGGGTTTTTAAAAAAGGTATGAAGAAGCTTCATAAATTGTCCCAATCATTGAAGCTCGACGGAAAAACGAAATCACCGGCAAGCTAGAAAAATTCTACCCCACGTTCAATTTTCCCTAGATTGCAGCACGAGTACTTCATCTGATTGGAGGAAAAATCAGGCGCAAGTCATAGTCATCACTATGCAACCAAATCGACAGGATTCAGGATAAATCTGAAAAAGGAAACCAATCAAAGATCATATACAAAAAGCTATACATGGGTTGCGAGAAGCACTATGTTAGCCAGACGCGTCAGGATTAGGCAACGCGATAACATGAATATCAATTCAATTGGCTGTTCGAAGACATGGTCATGACGACTGATCTCAATGAACATGGATCAATCTAGACACCACTTCGGTGCGGGTCACGCGACAGAATCATCGATCAACCAACCTCTCCAATTGGCAGGAATACAACAGATATCGACGACGAAGAGGTCTCATGACGAACAATGAGGAAACCACAATGAATGGACAAAAATGACATGTAAAAGCTCAAGAAACACGTTTGGTCCCAAAGGTTGTCATAGCCGGGGTGGCAGTGGGGATAAGCTCCCAGTGTCTAGAAAATTCTCCCATATGGCGCGCGTCTCAAATAGCCTCTGACAACCAAGTCCAGCTTCTGGCCTGCAAGAGTGGCTCCACGAGCCCGAAGGAACTGCTTCTACCAACAGGCGAAGGGGTGATGGCGAGTGACAGTCGCCTGAAAACCAGTTTGCTTCGGGAAGCTGGAGCTCATTAGTCTGGGAGGGCATTTCATCTAAGGGAAGGAAAACCCTGATTTTAAACCTCCGCTGCCTTGCAGGATACCCGATTGTGGGAAAGGCTTCGGATAGAAACCCTGAGGAATAATCTGGAGCAGAGTCTCGTAGACGGTTAGTTGGTGCACAAAACTTCTTTCTGGCTACTCCCTGCTGCCTTGCAGGTCGCACTTGGTTGTTCAAAGGCTAGAGAAGCTGACTCGAACAAACGCCGAGTGGTGCTGCGGACGCCACTTTGTACTCAAATTCCCAAGACCCTTCAGTGAAGCCGACTCATCCTCCAGGGGGAGAGAGTCGCACGAAAGTAACAGTAAGAAACACGTTTGCAAGTCACTTCGAAAGACGGTCAGCTGATCATTTAAGCTAGTTTGATACAGAAACGTCAGGAACAATGAATGTGAGCCCAGTGAACACCATCTGAGCAGCACATAATTACATCGCTAAAAGATGTTCGCTCCCTCAGTCGTTGTTGATTGCATACATCGAACTTACAATTCACTATTTAAGTGTTCCATTTAGACTATAACCGAGTACCTTTTATCATGCAAACCGATACAAGAGGTGTACAATTTAAAGCGCTGGACAAACCATAAATCCCGCGAAGAGATTTACCCCGTTAAGCTTTTCACAAAATGTTACTTATCACAGGAATGCGATAAAGCCAAAGTGAGATCATCATGGGTGTTCCTGAGTTGACAGGAATGGCTATCACATTGGAGATTCATCAGCGAAACTTGTTTGCAAACAAGTTAGAGATGATTTTCACCCGCTTTTACTTGCTAAGGTTTAGTGTACCTGATTTCAAACTGTGGGACTAGTTTAAATCTTGGTCCGGGTTCCTTTTTGTGTTTCCGAGAGCGAGTAGAGTGTACGGTAAAATCTGCCCAAGCGTTTGATACCACACTTCAATGAACTTTCTATTGCAACGAATTCCGTCATTGCGATTGCATACGTATCAATTGATCTGCATATATCGAGCCAAAACAATTCTCGATCTTCAGCGAGCCAGTTCGCACAAAATTGGCTATTGACAAGTTTGTTTGATACAAAATGTTTGACAATCCAACGTTGTGCACAAAAAACAGACATCGAACGGCCAAACGATCCGGGCAGAGATGCAAGCTTCTCGTAACGAGGATGCGACACCAAAGGTTACTTCTTGAATAAGTTATCTTTTTGGCTAGGAAAAGCCAACAGAAATTCGTCTGAGTAATTTCAGCGATTGCGTGTAACTAGTATAGTTTTGGCATTTGAATCCTGCATTCGAAATTGGATTTACTTTTTCATTTGCAGAGCCCATGGGGATGAATACCGGTATGCTGGAAGTAATCTACGACATCATTTGTCCCCTTCACCGGCAACAGGCTGGGTGTACCCAGGCTATAAAGCTAGGCAGAATTTTAAAATGCACACCCAAAAGATTGACACTGCAGTCCTTGAATCGTCACGATTCATCGGTAAATGGCTCGGTTTGAGTAGCTTTAGTAAGGTTTCGATCTTGACAGGGTTAGCTCGATTGCATCATAATTATATTATTCATCTGGTATTAACTAGCTAATGCTGAGACTATGATAGGCCCTGAACATGATAAACCAGACAGACAGATAAGATGCAATTTAGGTTCCACGAGGATGAATTTCTTATCGTCTCAAAGCTGATTGAATACGAAGTAAAAATTCTAAGAATTGGATGAGCCCTTTTCCAAATCATTCCGTTTCATCAAACTCAAAGATATGAGTGTGAAGAGATTGCATGTCTAAATTGTACCTTTTCGCATATCCTACCTAGCAACATACAGGCTAGAATAGACGCGGATCATGCAGACGAGACTACGGATTTGCAATCGGTTTGAACCAAACTGAAAGTGACTGGTCCTTGAACGGTAATGACCAATCAGTTTCCACCAAGAAAAATTGATTTAGACTGATGTGCTAGATTGCTTGTTTTATGCTGTCTATATGACGTCGGATTACCCGTACCTTGACCTTATGACCCCATTGTGCACTATTCAGCACGAATCACGCATCCACTGACCCATCAACCGTGTCATGAGCGTATGGGGGAAACAAAAATAAATGCAGTGTAAACGAGCAATTCCAATTTTAAAAGCAGTGCAAAACCGATTTGTTGTATTGCTCACACCCACTCATTCACACACTCCAAGTTTCGCTTTAAAACGTTTTGTACAACGGAGCTAAGATATTCACAAGCAAAAGTACAGAGTGAATGTAAATAAAGCTTCGAAACGTTTAAGGATAGTCGGGGTTTGTTGCTCCGACCTCGTATTTAGACTTGAATAAAAAAACGAGCAACGAACCCTCGGAAAATAAGCCTGCTTAATCATCAGAAAACAAACAAGTTATCGGATTTGATTGCAGGCATAAAAGTACAACGCCCACGCGACGTGAATACGCAGTGAAGGTGAAATCAGCGCCACACACGGTGATTACCGAAGTTACACGAGACCTGTTCGAGTATAAACAGACGGGTTACACAGGTCGATTCCAAACAATGATACACGCGTCAATTGGATTCACGATGTAAACCAAGGAGACAGGATAGTCAAGATTATACACAGCTAGTCTATTTTCATTTTGAATAGGTAACGATTGATTGTTTACAAAAACGATGTTTATAAGTTGTGATACTGTTAAGAAGTTCTGGCTTCACAATGAAGGTAGCCTGAGGCAGATAAGGCATTACGGACCAGTTAGAATCGACACGAATAGCAAATCGTTGCACAAACTTCGATCTTCAATGGGTACCGTAAAAATAGACATGACATCGGGAACACAAACACTCTTTTCAAGATTTAGTTCATTGCAATACAAGAGTGCGATGAAGCGAGGTTATTTTCACGCAGAAATCTAATTAGTTATTCAGAGTGTCAGTGTAGATTTAACTTGCTGAGCGTGAATCTTTGGCGAGAATTCGCTCAGCTTCTGCCATAATCAATTACTTGATGTGCAATCGTGCAGCATTTCTGTGTTGTGCGACTAACATCATGCTAGTTGATTGGCCACCGGTAGTGAGCTGCATGCTGAAACACGCTGTAGTCTCGCTACCATTTCCTGTTCTTTTTTCTTCCTCATATCTCTAGGCCTGGGCAACCTGGCAGTATCTCAGCCCACGTGCAGTCTCTGACTGTGCGGCACTTTGCCTGGATCAGGCTTGTGCTTTCATACCATACCATACCTTGATTTCAAGTATGCATCAAACGAGACTTGAAACGATCAAGAAGAGAGGAGTCTTTTGTGGGATATCAGGTCGCCTGAATTTGAACAGCTGATTTATTATCCAAGTCAATAGTCGGGAATGAGTTACCTAAAATATATCAACAAAAATGACAAAAGCTTTGCTTTGATATCCTGTACAACGGATGTGTAATCGTGCAGAACTTCGGTGCTGTGCAGCTGTTGTTTGCTTCCTTCGGTCGATGTCGACGATGAATGTACATCACAATCGCATGAATTTTCATGTTCTGCAGATTTTTGAATGACTAAACAGTCCGATTCACGAGGAACAATCACTCCCGCAGCGCTTGCAACGATAGTCAGAACTCGGTTGTAGGACGTCAGTTGCACGCCTGCGGTGTGATCTACGTTCAGCAGCCAAGATCTGTATCTACTCCTCCCCAGTTTGCAGACGACGCTTTACACAATGCCTCCAATGTGAGCGGTCAAGAGCAAGTTCTTCCCAACTCGCCGGGTCAATGCCAAGAGCTTTCATACCGCACCAAATTGACTTGACATCGGTAGCGAACTGTACGCATAAACACGCTGGCGTCTCATTGCCATTTTCTATTTTCATTCTTATACCAGTCCAGGTCTGCGCAACCTAAGAGTATCTTAACCCAAGTGAAGTCTATGGCTGTGCGGCACTTTGCCTCGATCCAGTTTGTGATTTCGTACCTACCTACCATCGCGAACAACAGAGAAATGACAGAGTGAGTTGCCAAAAGAAATTTAGACCGAAAGTAAAAGTACATCACTACAGATATTGGTATTGGAATTAAAACACAAGCCTTGATCCAGGCAAAGTGCCGCACAGACTGCAAGTGGGTTAAGATAGTGTCAAGTTCCCAGGCCTAGACAGATAGGAGAAAGAAAATAGAAATGGTACAGAGATTACAACGTATTTCAGCATGCAGCTCACTACCGGTGGGCAATCAATTTAGCACGGTGTTAGCCTCACAGCACAAAGTACTGCACGATTGCAGGTAGACAAATATGATCCAGAGTGGCTGATTGAGGCATGTAAGCTGTTTACTCTCTTTACGCACAAGTAAATGCTCAATTGTTGTGGAGCAATATTTGAAGCATGGAAAAATACATGCATGAACAAAATCAGTAGCTACGAATGCACAACCCTTTTAAGTACACTTACCACCAATCGCTGTAGAACAACCGGTCACCAAATCGAGTCAATTCCGCGACCAAGTTGAGAAACGAATGAAACGTGGAGTAGAAAAACAAGAGCCACAAAAAATGGTTCGGGATGGCCAACTTGAGACACCGTTCCACGATTTCACTAACGTTCGATTCGGCAAACGGGACCACGCTATTTTTCAGCAGCGGTAGCATCCATTGTTGCGCCAAACACAGGATCAATTGATTGATGAAAACCTGTGGGTATGTTCGTTATGATAACATTAAGATTGCTTAAAGCATGTGAGCAAATGGCCAGGTGTGGGCTAATGCTGGACGGATTTATTCATTCATACATTCATAGATGCACGGGTGCAATCGTCCCTGCACGGGTGTGCAATCGTCCAGTATTTCTGTGCTGTGCGGCTAACACCGTGCTAAATTGATTGGCGATCGGTGATGAGGTGCATGCTGAAACACGATGGAGTCTCTACCATTTCTATTTCCCCCCTCATATCTGTCTAGGCCTGGGCAACCTGACAGTATCTTAGCCAACGTGCAGTATGACTGTGCGGCACTTTGCCTGGCTCGGGCTTGTGCTTTCATGCCATATCATACATTCATAGATGATGTGAAGGTAAAAAATTGTCATGAAATACTGGAAAGGGCTATCATCAAATGCATAAATACTTGTCTATGTAGGCACCTAGTGAATTGTTAAATGTCAGTAGTATGTAAAATGTTGCAGTGTGGACGCAAAATATGTATTTGCTGCAGTTTAACCCGATACGTTATTAATACAGGTTAAACGGGCGACCATGCAGTTGTGTGTTATGAGAGAGGTGTAAGACATGTCTCCAAGATTGGGTTATTTGAGTAAGTGCTGCCCAAATGAAAATTGGTGATCCTCGCTGTCGTCTTTATTGGATTGAATGGAGATTCAGAATTCTGTAGCGCGTTTTGTATGGCTGATAAGAAATTCCAAGGACGAGCGTTGTTGCTTTGCACTGTGAGGTTTTCAATAGCGCAATATCTTCTTTCAACCAAGGATCTCATGCTTGCATGGCATATTGAATATGAGGACGGACGTCAAACAAACCAAGAGTTATGATTGGTCAGGTGAATGCAATTTAAGCTTGATCTCTGTTCGTACTGACACCTTTGGTCTGACGAAGCTTCTGTGCCAGAAGCGAAACGTTACCAATAAACTACTCTCACCGATTCATTACAAACTTTCTTTTTTCATGATTATGATTCCCCGATCGCTCACAAACATTTTCCATTACATTGCGAACCAAGAGTAATTCTGAGAAGACCCAAGTTGCTTTCAGCTTGGTTGGCAGCAAGCCGAGATTATGTGTGATAACATGCTAAACTGTTGTCAGTCGCTTGCAAAAGTTTGCCAAATTGATTTGCAAACGGTAATCAATACAATCGAAATCACTCAACATGATCACTTGGAACAATTTCCGACAAATCAAGAATTCAAAGATTTGTGATTTAAATTTTGATACCTGACAACACCACAAGATGACGGCGTGAATGAAAATGTGAAAAATATAGTGTATAACGAGCAGAGTATATCACAAGTAAGCCTCATGAATGATGTTTATTTGCATACATAATTCCAAGGCAAGAAGAGTTCACCACATGTTGTGGAGAGCAACCTAAGAGTATGTCACGTGACATCCAGTCTATCATACGATGCGGCACTTTGAATGACTCTTCGAACCTGGAATTTTGGGTAACCATCCATCGACGTATACTTGCAATGTCACACGTCATTGTCATAAGAACAATTTTACCGGTTCTGCAGGCCAGCTACAGGAAAGTGGTTGGTTGGAGTCTTTTGAGTAGCGTGCCCCATCGGAGTTTTTCAACGACGGTAACGTCTTAATTCAACAATCAACCCCGACCACGGAAACCGTAGCGGTTTCTAGTAAATGTTATTGTCAATCGATCAAGTTCCCGCACGCAAAGCATGTGACTTAGACCATGAACTAAAAAGCTTGTCGTTAATATTGAGCATCATCTCGGTAGCCATAAGAATTTCTTGATAATTCTCCTCATGCAGCTGCTTCAAGTTTTGAACGAAGCCAGGTCTTGGGACAGTTAAGAACAGAATGAACTGACATCAATTTACTCTGCAGACGTTTGAGTCAAACCATGGCTACTGTTTTGATTTCCTAGACGAGTCTTAATAAATGGCCATTCTTTTCTTCCAAATTCTCGTAAGTTCTCTTCTGTTATTCACTACAATTATCATCGAAAAGTATATGGAAGCTAGAGCAATTTAGAAGTAATACTTGGCTTCTGACACCGACTTGACGGGGAGTATTTAATTCAACCATCGTAGTTGACCTCATCACCGAAGTGCGTTTAATAAGCCGCGAGGCTGTCAAGTCACGCAAGCAGGATCAAGATTATTTGCGTCACGTGATTATGAGATTGAAGATGGATGCCAATCTAGTGCAGGCGAACATGGTCAAAATCAATAAGTTCGGTAGTCTCACTGAACCTGATCTTACTGTCTCCACCTGATAACGGCAAACAGCCAGAAACCAGTAGTGGTGTGTAGGGGATGGGGATGTGAGCTACACAATACATTGTTCAGTAGGCCCTTATTTTCCTTTTTCCTTTACTGGTAGGTTCTTAACGTATGCAAAAGTGTATGAATAAAACAATAGGGTCGAATATTTGGAATAAATCATGCTACATAATAAGTGGTAACTTGCGGTACCACAGCGATTTCTAACTGACAGCCTTTGAATTTATCATCATCATGAAACCGACAAGCCAGTTGGTCTAAAACACCTTTCTATTCTATCCTTTTCAGATTCTGGTTTTAGAGCAATCCCTGATTTCAACTAATCCACCGAAACACATGATAGAAAATAACCCACCACTTCGAACAACCGTTTAAAGATGAACGGTTTCCGGATGGTCAACGTTCGCGGGAAATTGAGTTCGTAGCATAGAGTCGGTGCGAAAATGAAGTAGTACAAGTGGCTCAAGGTCAAATTGTCCGGATAGGTCACGTAGTGTATCCTCATTGGGGCTTCCCGTGTTTCATGATTCGCTTCACACGGATCCGGTTCCAATGCATCCAACATCGTGCGATAGGTCTCTACCTGGCTCACGCTAGATCTTGTCGCGTAGAAGCGATCTTGGGCACCTATCCAAAATAATAGCACACATGTATGCATGTCGTATGGCGGTTATTATTAGGTGTACTCAATAAAGCCAGATATTTTTGCCAGTACAGAGCTGCGCCGAATACTAAAAGTGCAAAAATTTGTGACAGGCCATTTCCAGCAATGAGAAAAATGATAAAAAGTTCAGGAAAATACTTTATAGCAATAAATTATATTCGTAAAATCCGTTTTATGTGTTTTTGGTGATCTAGTCTTCAATGATCACAGCGGCTGAAAAATAATTCCTTGTCCTCACACAAGGACGCGGGGATCTAATCAAGAAGCGGGCTAATGTGAATAGCCATCACAAGCTGGGGGACCGCTGAGATTCGAACATGTGTTTAGGACAACAAACAGCGATAAGATGAATGAGACGATTTGATTTACAAGCGCCTAGCCATGAGCTAATCCAATCGACCTGAGACAATAAACGAGTTGAGCGCAAGACAATGATGCGTAATACGCACCTTGATGGACATTTGAACCAAAGGGCTCACAAAGTGAATGGCATTGATGCTCATCCGATCGTGATGATTGCTGTTGGTAAAGAACCCCCGGAGAGCATTGACGACATCTTTGGGAGAGAAATCTTCAACTCAGTTCCTTTTTGTTATCGGTAGAAGGTTCATGAAAAGACTAGCCTCCGGCTCTCTCATAATATCACGAGTAGCAAAACCTATCCATTTTACGCAGATAAGTAATTTAATAGCTAATCCTAGTTAAGCGCACGGGAGGAACAATTTCTCCCTCAGCGCTTGCAACGATAGTCAGAACTCCGTTGTAGGGCGTCACTTGAACGCCGTCGGTGTGATCTGCGTTCAACAGCCAAGAGCTGTATCTGCTCCTCCTCAGCTTGCAGACGACGCTTTACACAATAACTCCAAAGTGAGCGGTCAAGAGCAAGTTCTTCCCAGCTCAATGCCAAGAGCTTTCATATCTCTTTTGAAAACGTCTTTGTACCGCAAGTGAGGTCTGCGCAATGGTCGACTTCCTAATTGCAACTAACCATAGAGTAGATCTTTCGAAATACGATATATACATATATAGAACAACCAAATTGCTAAGTATAATCGGATATTGAGCTGTTCGAGATTTTCAAATTCACATGAAACCAGTGAGAAATACTTTGACGAAACGAAACACGCGAAGTCAAATAAAAATCAAAACGATGCATTGATTGTTGGCCGTTTCAATGTTCTACATCACTGGATATTAGCGATTCAACAAGGGAATCAAGCATTTACTGAAAACCTCCAATATTAGACCATGACTTCAAACTTCAGCTTTGTCAAAATGCTAACCCATTTAAAATCAATTGACAGCTTAGAACGCTTGCAAGAATGCGCACTGCTAGTCATTAACACACGAGATGGCATGCCACTGTTAACTACAATTTTATCAAGCTTGTCAGTGAAAAACATACTGGAGAGCAACGCCTCGCAAACGTGCGTGCCGCTCATATCACGTGACTAACATGATCAGTGGACATTGATTGTTATTTTGTGTTTGGATGAGCACTTGCGTGATCCGTCCGTCTCCACGAGAGACAAACAAGTGAGCGCAAATAGCGAGATGAAAAATGTATTATCAAATATACTCGAGTACAGTGTAAGATAAATGAGTAAACGTGTTAACCACCGAACCTCGAACTAAACCAGAGAAGGAGTTAAAGACGACCTCAGCAGTGTAGAAAGTAGTTGTCCTCTAAATGCTGGCTCACGAAGGCCGGTCAATGAGTTTCATAGTTCTAATGTGAATATCATTTTCATTTTTGAAGATCTAGTGGGTCTGACTAGTAGGCGAGTTGCGTACGCCCTTGCTAATTTGGAGTTCATTCTTAATTTATGTAATGCGGCGAGATTTATCTTAGTGGAGGCTGATGACTGTAAACTAAAATTAAAACATATAAACAAGCAACGTTTCCACAAACTATATCACAGAGAACCTTGGATGGGATATATGCACACAATGGCGTTAATTAAGCCTTATTCGAGTAGGTGGGCAAGGGAATAGAAAGTATTATCTGCTGCCGAATGATTTTTTATCAAATAGTCTGTCCTTGGTGAGTTCAAATCAGGAAATTGAAAATCACACTTGTAGTTCAAAGATTTTTAAAAAGAGAGATGAAAGCTCTTGACATTCACCCTACAAGAGCTTGCTCATGACCGCTCACTTTGGAGGCACGAATGAGTAGAGAGTCATCTCCAAGCTGGGGAATAGCAGTTAGCACTTTTAATTGCTGAACGTAGATCACACCAACAGCGTACATCAGTTGCCGATCGGCCGAGTACTGGCTAGTGCTGTGAGCGCTACGGAAGAGGTTAATCCTACATGTGCATGAAGTCTTCATTCGGTTGTGATGTGCATCCATGGTCGAGATCTACCGAAGGAGGCCAACAACAACAGCCCAGGCATGTCAAAAGCATGTGATCATTCCAATCACGGTCTATTGCTATAAAAATCAAGTATCACGGGGAAGCTGTTGACTTGACGGACAGCATAATTCAAGTACCAAAGATGGTGCAATATCATGACCCATCGCAGCTACTGGCGGATTTCTTCAGGGATCCTATTTTGAGCCCAGCCTCGTTGTGGTCTACGTCAATGAGATTTCGAAGCTTGCTCGCTGTAAAAGCTATTCACCGGCAACATAGAACCAGTGGCCATTCAACTTCAACACGTGCAAGCTTTTGAATGAAGTGAAAGTATATACACTTCGCATACTGCATAGGCCCTCGCGACAGTGAGAAGAGTATTTCGTTTTGCGGATATACTGCAGCTTCGAAACTTTACTTCAAACAAGAACAGTTTTCATAAAAACCACACATTATGAGACTATATAGATGATTATCGAATCGCACCGGAAGCCGGCCATGGAGATTGCTGGGGAAGTATGGTATTCTTGGTTGAGGAACGATATCGAAATTATACGAGGGATGATGAGGACACAACTAGGAAGCGAAATTCTTGTGCCAACTCATCGCCCCAGCAATCCGTGACATCGGTCGTCCTTGATAATACGACAGTCACACAATAATAAACTATGTTCAAAATACTGAATAGGTGTGAGCACTATGATACTGAACACCTTCAGTCAGGGATGTTCTTCTCAAGTGGCTAACGATTTTATACTTAATAACGCTTCATAACACTCCGCAACCCGAGTCGGAAGTAGCAATCTCTCCCCAACCATTCACAGCGATGTGAAGTTCCCATTTGATTCGCACAGTCTGTCAGGTGTCGGTGCAATATCGCTAGTCACGCAGTTAGTCATGTGAAGAGATTTGTAACCGTTTTCTAAATTACATCTTACTTATCAAAATGATAGTTGCGGGCGGTGTTTGATACAGAAAGTTGACAAGGTGATTATGTGCAAATCCAACATGATCAACAAAACGATGAACTTGAGCACACAGCATCACTCACTCATCTCGGATTCGTCGATAAAATGACCCCATTTTTTCGCGCCAACTTCATCGCTCGCTAGTCGCCGGTGACGCAATTCGGACGGCGTTGTTTCGTTTTTCTTCGGGTCAGTGTTGTGGTGTTTGGTATCATCGTGACCTTCTCGATGTTTATCTGAGGATTCTTTGAGCAAGTGATTCAGTAAGTCCTCGGGAGACTCCGCGGTGGCACAACGACACCAGCGGTTCACAGCCACGTAAGACCAAAGTTTGAGAAAGAGGATTGTGTAGACAGAGAGCACGGGGGCACTGAACACTGATGGAAAATAATTTGCAATAATACAGAAATAGGAGATTGTAAATTTGAAAAATAGGAGCACCATAAAAATAGGCAGCACGTATGTTTGCCCTAGAGTGTCTTCCGGTTTGATTAGGTAACGAAATAAAAGCCATCGAAAGGAATGACACATTAGCGACGACCACATTTGACTAAACTTTCCCACAGGTGTGAAACACTTGAATAGAGCAAAGGATTTCCTTTTCCGTAGTTCACATCAAGCTCTACGATATAAACATAAGAAAATAGGTTTACTGACACTTAATCGTCGACACTTAACCACTAGACATTTAACCCTCAAGTCACTTCATCTTCAGTCAGTCAGTTTGATAACTTCTAAAGAATCCGTGTATCTCAGCATATTTCTTCTTCTGTTTGACATGAACCCCAGCACTTGCTTGAAGAACTGAGACCGTATACTGTCGGCAATCCTTTCGTAAATCGTTAAGAAATGTCCACATGGTGGGATGTTGGCAAGAAAAGAGTGACTGTAATGCATCATTAAACGGCACAATCATGATGCGTAAATCATCGTCTACCTCATTATCTGCTTTCATCCCTAGTTCACTTAGTTTTTCGTTGCACGGTATGACATTTCGAGAAATTCAGCGATACTCAACTACGGAAAAATTGACGTTCCTAAAACCAGAAGTTATCAAACTGGGGATTAAGTGACTGAAGAATAAGTGACTGCGGATGAACTTAGGGGTTAAATGTCTGGGGATCAAATGTCTAATGATTAAGTGTCTAGGGATTAAGTGTCGGCGATTAAGTATCTGACGATTAAGTGACTGGACACCAAAAAAATAGACACGTCAACCGTTATACTAAAATCAAAGTTTTGGGGCGCTTAAGTTTGGTCTGAAGATTTTGATTGTAATCACCTCAGCTGTCCAACAAACACTTCGTCGCACGTTGTGAGGTACAATGTAAGAAACCGAGAATGCCCCAAGGTTTTATTTCGTTGTCTGTGTCAAACAGGTGAACTAGAGCGATATTTGGAGAATATGTTGTTTATATTTGACTACATATCCGTGCCAAGCACATCGAACTATTCACAAAGTTGATCACGACGGTCCATAATGGAAGCACTGGACTCGAGTTTCGCTCTTATTTGAGCTCATCAGCAGTGCATATCCTCCGCTTCGGGGGTGGGATTCGAACCCCCGACCATCACCATTGTAGTCTCACGCCTGGGCTACCATCCACCGTTTGACCGATCGCAATTAAGCGTTCATGAACTGTTCTCCAGACTGACAGATTTGAGTGGCTTTGTTTGCCTGACAAGCCCAGAAGGAGCCCGCAACATCTGTTGTGGTCGCCCAACCGAACAGATCTCCGTGTCAGGTCTTCCCATCACTGTTGTATGAGAAACGTGGTGATGTTTAAACATTCAGTTTGTCAGTTTCTGCGTAATACGGCAGGTGCGAAATACCGAAAAGAACATCCTTGGCCCTATTCAAGTGACATTTGATTGTGCGTTAATGGATTGAAACTCTGAAATCAATTAAACGAAGGAAAGAAAGATGAACATGTGCTACAATGATTCTAATGAAGAGGGAAATAGCACGCGGTCAGAGTCCATCTGGTGTGGCCTTTGCGCCATAACAATGTATCTGAGACTAGGATACGAGGTTGCCATATCACCTGTGAACAAGTGGCGAACCTCGCCGCACATTGCAACGAAAACGAATTTGGAGCCAAATCCTCAGGGTATTAATTGAGATTAAAAATCATTGATTTACCAGCCAACTAAACCAGAAACAACTTTTCGTGGTCAAATATTATGACAGGAAGTAAACGAGATGAACCCCAAATCCGAGCCTACTTTGAACTGCAACATAGATGCGAAATCAGTGGTCACGTAGACAGAATTAGCGTCAAAATTCCCGAGAGAAAACACTTTGTAGCAGATGCAGGAGCATCCTAAATCAAGGGGGTTGTCAATTAAATGAAAATCCCAACCCGCAACGTGCCCACACATCGTATAATAATCGACATAGGTAGACATTTATTGAGATTAATTCCAAGCGATTAGACGTAAAAAAGATTAAAAACGGAAAATTCGAAAGCTATCGAGTACCGAATACCAGGCAAACAAAGTTGGATAAAGAAATAACAATGCTGCGTGTCAGAGTATTTTGTTCTATGAGACATTACACAAAGTGACTTTGACTTACAAGGATCGAAGTTGTGAAACCAGATCACCATGGTTGGAAACGCTAGGATCGATAAAAGGTTGCAACAAGACAAGCACAAGGCTAGCCAGTTGGGGATGAGTTCGCGAGAAACCAACCGTTCCAATATCCATGCCACCAGAATGAAGACATTACACACTGAAATGAATCAGCAGCAACGCAAGTAAATCAATCAGGTGGATAGAATTTCTAAAAAGGCTCGATTCACAAAGATGCAGACAGGAGTAAAATATAATAAAAGTTACAGTAGGACAATAAATTGGAATAATGAATTCACCGACAAGGTATTTGAAAATATTCGAGACCGATCGGGAGTCCATAATCATGAAAATAAAGTTTGCAATGAATCGGTTATAGCAAGTTTTTGGTAACGTTTCGCTTCTGAACACAGATCTCCCCTGTCCAGTTTAGAGAAATCAGGATTAGTCAAGAAAATGCCATTTAAACTCGAATTCACCAGCACTTATATTAATAATTCGTGAACTGCTGAATAATCGGTTTCCGCAAATAAAAAAGAATATATTCCATTCACATTGAAGTAAAATTTCAAAACATCAATGTGAAATTGTAATCCCCTGTTGGATAAGGTTGGCACGACCAACCCATTCAACCAAATGTGCCCAAACATGTGTGGATGAGATTAAACGTCTGAACTTGAAACGAAAATCCGTATTTGCATGCAGTTCGATCAAAGAAAACCCCACAACAGGTTTCGTGCTGTTTGTACGCATCAGTTAAAGACAGTGGAGAAATGTAAACAAGATGTGAACTTGTCCCACGTCACTGAGTGCAACACATTAAAACCAGTCGTGGTGTGTGGAGCAGAGTCGCGTAGACGGTTAGGCGGTTCACACCACCTCTTTCTGCCAACTCCCTACTGCCTTGCAGGTCGCACTTGGTTGTGCAAAGGCTAGAGAAGCTGACTCGAACAAACGCCGAGTGGTGCCGAGGACGCCGCTTTGTACCCAAATCCCCAAGAATTTTCATTGAAGCCGACTCATCCTCCAGGAGGAGATAGTCGCACAAAAGTAAAGTGTGTGACATAAATGCATGCAAATATGGATTGATGCTTCAAGCCTATGGATTTAATCACATTCAACTGTGTAGGCACATGTAATTGGAAATGTATGTCATGCCAAACATATTCTTCTTATCCACCGTTTCCAGTCATGCAGATCCTAGTTCTTACTTGATGCGTGTAAACAACATGAAACCGGTCATTGCCATGGAAATGCACGCAAATACGGATGATCGGTTATTGCAGTTTTAGCGCAACGTTTCGATCCTGACCTTGAATATTACTCTGAACAAGTGTAGGACGAACATAATTCATGGGTAAATTACAATTATTTGATCCATCCTAAGTCGTCTAAGAAATGCACTGAGTCTGTAAAGACAAACAGGGCAGATAAATATCCACCAGCACGTTCGACTACATGCTAAGCCTGTGCTTGATGTGTTCAAGGTTAACTGGATATCAACGCTCATTCATCGCAGAACCGAACATCAGATTGTTGTGATAGCTACCTCATCCACCGCGTGCTTGCCAGCCTTTATAACTTCAAATGCTTCAACATGAATGTGCACTAGGCACGAATCATTTCCACATTCACAAGGTCAATGCTGTGCAAACTTATGATACAAATGTGTTGATTTTTTCTAATTAGGGACCGAGTGGTGTTTTATTTTGGAAAAAAACAAGTCTCCCGTTTGCAAGCAAGGAGTGGATGCTAGATTGATTATTGATATTTGTGGAAAAACGTCTGTCTATCTTACAAATTTCAGTGTATCCCATCGTCACTTTGAATGTGTCAACTAAATGTAACTTAAACTTGAATAATATTCGACTCACATCCCCTAGCACCTTACGGAGCTTTTGAGTCGCATGTCAAACAATACGAAAAACTTGCGAAAACCTCACGAACAAAAGAGAACAAGCCAAAATCCCTGCCAAAAACAAGATATGAGATGGCAAGCAGCAGCAGATAAAATCACGTGATCCCCAGCACAAATTTGTTTCGAAAGAAGTTTCGCTGATGATGTAATCTAGTTTGGCGACGAAACGTCTGCAAACAACCATACCGACTCGAATAGCAAATGTGAACTACAACTATTGCTATACATTCATCTACATAGTAATAGTTTTCAATTATACTGAGTATTATATTGGCAAAAACGGTTACAGTTTTCCTTTGGAGTCTACAGTGATAAATCACTGGCGAAACAAAAGTCGTGAAACTAAGAAAATACATTTACCGTGCAATCCACTGACTAAGTGAGCTCGAAAATTAGTAAATAAATATGAAAAACGTACAGAGCAGTAATCCCACGGCTAAATATTTATCCTGAGTGCTGAGTATGAAACGTAGCCAAGCGGATGGGTCCATCACGATGCCATATCTGTAGCGAACAGGATGAATGCATTAGACAATCAAAAGTCTTAGTCGAACAAACAAACAAACGCGTTAAACAAGGTTCAGCGACGGTAATGTATAAGACAACAGCAAAAAGAAATGCTTGATTCGCCAAGCGTCAATGAACAAACAACAGAAAACGGGAGATCAAAATTCGTTCAATCCACTGGCATAAATCCTACTAGGCACAATTGAATAGACTATTCCGTAGCTGACTAATTTGTTTACGACAAGGTTCAGTATCATAAGTGAGAGGTCATATGCTTCAGATGCTTCTATTGATAGGTACGGGGAAAATGCGAGTGAGAGACGCTTTAATACCAGCATGCATCGAGAAGAAGAGGATATTAATCTAGAAAATCAGGAAAAAACTTGCTGTAAAATTCAATTGCCTGGTGGCTATTTCTAATCACACATTAGGCTAAGAAATTGGTGCCGATAGGCCAGCTAGAGCCAGATTCCTAGTAGTTCGCAGTTGTAATCAACTATTTTCCGTTTAGTCATGGGTCGACACAGTTATACAAAGATATTTGCCTGCCTGTTTGTTTGTTTACACAGGGAGGCACATGCCGTAGATGTAACAGCTAGTTCTCGATATCGAACAGTCGTGACGTACATCACAGCGAATAAATATAGGAGATAGAGCATACATCCCTTCAAAAATATGTCCTAACGGACATAGAGCTCATAAGCTGGATCGGCATTCGGTGGTCGAAAAAATGTTTACATCTCATTGGACAGCTACTGATCGCATCAAGCTAGACAACTCAAGCTAGTATAGTGCCGTCTCATGGACTATTCGTCTTACCGAGCATGCGGGGATCAGGAACGTCCGGCAAATTTTTACATTTTGTGATGTCGTTAAAAAGTCAAGGTCGATGAGCTAACGTAAAAGAATATTGATTTATCTGCCTTCAAAGATTAGCGGCTACAAGACATTGCGCTTCAGATGTAATTCGATAACAGGCATCGGTCGGTGGAGGCTAATAACATTCATCCGTGCTACGGGCGGCTCAATTGAGAAAACTGATGGCCCTGAAATAACAAACAAACAGAAGTTTAGTTAAGGAGTTACTTCAATTTACTTTTGTGCGACTATCTCCACCTGGAGGATGAGTCGGCTTCGTTGATGTCACGGATTGCAGCTACCCATATAAAGTGGGAGTATTTATTAAGTAAATAAATGGTCAAATATTATCCTTGGCAATTTATTAAGAGGTTAACTCGGTCTGTACGATGATTTGGAACAAAAAACAGCCGTGTTGCACATGATTAGGAAGTGAGCGACTCACCGTCTAAACAGACAAATCTTTTGTAAAAAACACACTGTTGTTTATCTTAATTAACAGGGACAGTAAATTGTCAACGTAATCCTTCATCTGTTGAATGTGTTGTGGCCCACAAGCGGATTTTAGTAACAGTAAGCAAGGCAAAATCTTCATTTGCGTGAAGTGACGGAAAGATCAGCACAACAAAAAGTGGTCTTCTATAATTGTTTCATTTCTACTGATAGACGACTTTGCTCAATGACCAGTGCCCGTGAGTTGCTTATATGAGACCGCTGAAAGTTTATCATTAAGCACCTGTGAATGAGACTTCACATTTGTCCTTACCCGTATGTATTTCTTTGCTTCTCATAAGCTTGCGCAACCATGAGATTACAAAAATATCGGTGTACTTGAAGCTCAAACGTTTCGAAAGATAAAAAACGTGTCGCTATTTAAACGACTGAATTCAATTCAATGTTTTAACTGTAGAACTTACTTGAGAACGTTCTCCAGAGCCATACGCCCGGTTGTTAACAGCAGTAGAAAACAACCCCATGTAAAAATACCGCGAAAGTTATTGAAACCACTTGAAGTTGTGAAAAGCGATTGAGTTGGACGATGCACGCTACAAGTCAAGCAAAACGGTAGAGATTTGGGGACAACAATGAATAAATGAAGGGTAAGAATCTAAAACTCACTGAATTTGAGTTAAAGGTGGGATACGGTTTCCTGATATTGTTTATCGAGGAAAATCTAGCACAGTTGCTAATTTTTGTCCAAATGTATTTCAATTTTAAAGTTAAGTATTCTTGTTCATTGGACGTATGCAGTAAAAGACTTACACATCTGGCTATGCTAGAATAATTAGACAGTATCTCATCCCAAATGCAGCCCATGACCACGTGGCACTTTACTTTGTGCCAGGCGTGGGATTTCATTAATATTTTCAGGGGTTTGCTACGTTGGTGTATGGACATATATCCTAATTATTTCGATTTATCGACTACGGCCTAATGAGCGAACCAACAGTGAGCACACTATTTTGAAGAACGCCAATTAAATTGAACAGTTTTTTTCCTTTCATTAAAACTTATCACACAAAAGTAAAAAAGAGTGCAATTTGAAAATATGTAATGACCATGGTTAATGAAGACAGGAATCATATTGCACATCGTTGAAATTGATCAGATGTAGTAACTTTCCCAAGAAAATGTTGTTATTCTTTCAGATTAAAAAACTAACTGAAAAAACAACTTGATAATAAAAGTTTGTATTCACTAACTTTGAGGATGAAGTATATATCCACATGGCGAAATGGTTTGTGTACCTACGTCACTCATCGAGCCACACTGAGTTGAGTCTTTCGAGCACAAGTAGAACCATTCATAAAAGCAAAGTCAATTGGAGTCAGATGAACACAGTCTAAAGCCACTATCCTTGAGTAAGGCTCTTTAGTCAAAGGCTTTGATCGAGAACCTAAATTGTTCCCCGTGCTGGGTATTGACGTCCTAATAGAATGCCCGCCCACATGGCGTCACAACAATAACAACTTAACGATCCGAGAGGTGAATGGAGGAAAAAGAATTCCATTTGGTTCGCAATATAATGAAGAACGTAGACGCTTCAGTAATAATCTTGCCCGTATCCTTCGATTAGACAGGGAAGCGCGGTGGCTGCATAAACTCGAGGAAATGGAGGTTGCATAAATTTAGGTAATCTCAAAAGATTGTTCCGGATAATTCGGTGACTTAATCATAAAAAGAGTACCACTTATCTCGCTTGGTTGAAAATTTTCGCGAGAAATTTAGCTGACCAGTAGCAGTTGACCTGTCGCCTCCTACTCGTTGGTGAGAATCCTCGCTGAGCGATTCGATGCTTGCAAGCAACGAAAGCGTACAAAATAGCTGTTCTTGATGGACTAGTCACGGTTTGGCTTTAGAAAGGTGGTGATATCTTACAAAGCACAGATATGGGAAACGTAAACTATACCCAGAGTTAGGAAGAATCTACCATCATACATATTTTCAAAAAATGTTTGAATTATTCGTGATCTAACCACGGGTGATTAAGCTTTGTATTGATGTTATCCCAGTTCTTGATTCAATATGTCTCAGGGAATGACATATTCGTGAACAAATAGGGCTTCATCCGGGTAGAGGATGCGTCGGCTACATATTAACTTTTCGGCAAGCTCTAAAGCATTGCCACGCTTATTGGTAGCCCATTTTAGTGATCTTTCTTGATGAACATGGTGTCTCAGTTTCGATCGATAAGAAAACACGTTGCTTAGACTCTTACTACATACATACATACATACATACATACGTACGTCATGCATTCATGTACGCGCTCAGCCTTAATGATGAGGAATTTGCGGACCACTTTACCTATTTGGTATGAGATTTTAGCTCACATTATCAGAGCAACGGTAGCGTTTCATAATATGGGTCATCTGTGGCGTCAAAAAGGTCTGTCACCAAAATTCAAGGGCAGAGTCCGTACGACAACAATTCGCGTCACCTTATACAAATGTGAAAATGGACACTACGAAGCCTTTGACAGCTAGACTAGTTGTAGTTGGGGTCCGCGCGATAGATAACCACGCGCACTGATGTGCCTTAGAATTGTCTATAGCTGCGGTTTTTTTGTAGGCATCTTGGAGTGTTTGGCTTATCTTTTATGCTGTCGAATGAAATGGTAGGGAAAGCTTTTGGTGCAGTGACAGTAAAAGCCACAAGGAATCTGTTGTGCTGATGTTGCTCTACTCGCTTACAATAACCGATAGGATGCGTGATTGAATTCAGGTGTATGCACCACATCCAAAAGTGTCTGTGAGTGACTTCTACAGGTTCCGTAACTTAATAGATACCGCCCTTCCCCACTTATTTATAATTTTATCACGTGATAGTTGTATGGGAATGAGGCATTTGTTACTTGATCATGGTTTAATGCGGTTCATGTGTTTTCTAATAAGAAAATTCACAACATTAAAACCAAAGTACTGTAGAAACTTTATGTAGCAAGACTTTGGTAAAATATCGATTAAACAGCAACAGCATACAAAATAGTACAAACAATTTCTAGGAATTAATAAACTTGAAAAAATGTAAATGTTGATAAAACCTCAACTAACTAATAAGAACTTACGGTCTATCAGGAGAGCTTCTGAAATGGATTTCATTTATGAGCTCATATTTGTCGATATTACCAGAGCTGAGTGTGCGCGCGTAGTTCATTGTAATGCTCTAGTCCTCAGTTATTGATACCTGCAGAAAGGTGGATGATTTGCAGGTCAATGCATTTGCACCGTGAACATTTTATTGCAAACTGAAGAAAATTAAAAATTCAAGACAGATATATTAGCAATCGAAAAATGGTGCAAAAACAAATGCCACTGAAGATAATCCTCAGCCTACTTTCACTTGGTAAACATTCAGAAAATAATGAAAATGGAGTGAAAAAAGAGGCTAAGTAGTATTATTTGGTTGCTAAAAAATGCAGGGCATGGCTATTCGGTTAACAGTGAGAAGATAAGAAAATTGGAACTTAAAAACAATTGGTGAAGAATTCACGTGAAAACAATAACAATGTACGACTGTTGATTCAACATAATTCATTTTTCAAACAGATGAGTATGAAATAAATTTACGCAAGGCCTTCTTTTTATTCAGTACGCTACACAGTGAACCAATAAAAGACAGGACTCGGATGATTAACGGCAATGGAAATGGAAAATCGCAAGTCCGGATTTAGACAAGGTCATAGTCATGGTATGATATGGCATGAAAGCACAAGTCTGGTCCAGGCAAAGTGCAGTGCAGTCAGAGACTGCACCTGGGCCAAGATACTGTCAGGTTGCCCAGGCCTATACAGATTGTCATAGACGGAACGGTCTAAGCTATTGGTTAGCTAGACCTAGACAATCATAAAAAGAATAAAAGCGGTGAGACTACAGTGTTTCCGCATGTAATAGCAAATGCAAATCAATTCAGCACACGGTAATTGACCGATTAAGATTTTGCGATCACTGGTTGCAGATATTAAATCCGTACAGAGTGATTCCTATAAAATTCATCAGGTTAACGGTCCAAGTTACAACTGAAATGTTTCCATTGTTAACTAACACCCAGCCTGATGCAGACATACAGCCGCGCAGTTTTCGACTGGACGTAGGCTAATATACTGTCAACTTTCCCAGGTATAGACATATCCCAGAAAGAAAATAGAAATTGATTGCTACATCAAGCCGATCCATGTACGTTTATTTACATCAGTGATTTTGTTAACATTTATCATCCTGAGTGCATTAACCCTTTTGCAGTATCTGTTCCAGTGATTTTTGATTTATATTTATCGTCTTACACTGAAGGCTAGCTCTCATAATTTGAGACTGTACATAATTTTTTCAGGGTTTAAATCAGAATATTGATTTTAGTAAAGTTGACAAGAGTACATAGAGTGTGAAGCAACTATTTAACGTTTTGATTGCTCATAATGCATTCGCTATAGCTGAAGGATGTAAAGGTAACGTTATGTACAATCAATTAAAGAATGAGCTGCACGCGGAAACATGCTGGAGTCTCAATGCCACAAAACTCTTTCAAATATATTCGTAAGGGGCCATTCCCATAAATTTGTGCTGCAGAACTCAATTACATAAAGGACTTTCTTTGTACATGTCAATGCTATTTATCCCATATAATATCCAATTTAACAATGGCAATATGTCTGTTCATAGTATAAAACCACCAAACCCTCACCATATGCAGAAGACCTCTAAAATCTTTTCTAGTATAAACCTAACCACCTCAGAAGATTCAGTCGTTGTACACACATGAGGAGTCCTGCTCTGGAAAATCTGACAGGGAGCTGCTTCCTTTCCATATTAATATAAATGCGATGGTGCATGCGATATTTGAATTTTCGTTGCGTTTCACGCTGTATTAAGCTACTGAATCAGGTATAGACATATCGTCATATATCATTGCACGCAAAACAGGATACGACGATCCTGTTATAGAAATATCAGATATCATGTGAACATTAGATCAACTATCACATAAAATATTTTCGATTCGAGTATTCACATAATGAATACAAGTACTGCTAAAACTAATCTCTGATATAGTTCTGTGCATTCCGTTGCCCTTACTGTCTTGCTTAAAGTGCTACTTTCACTCTGGGTACGTGACTGCTACTAATACAGTTCCCCAATCAAATGCGATTTGCTGCGAGGATCCGGTATTGGCAACCGAGTTTTAAATATGTTCTTTAATGGCATCAACCAAAACATAAAATTGCCTTTACTCATATGACGTTAAAAGCTGGCACACACTTAAGTCGCCAATGGATCAAAATATCCTACAAAATGATTTAGACAGTTAATACTGATGGCCTCTAAAACATTTTTTATTCGACGCCACTAAATTCACTGTTAATCCTTACCCGACACTTCAAACCTGTTAGTTACTGATTGTTGACTCGAGCGATTTAGTGTGTTTGATCGAACAAGGATTTGGGTGGCGTCGTTCAGTATGATCTCGGTTGAAATACACAACGCGAACGACAGAGAAAACCAGAAGTTTGCTATCGATTGTTTTCTCTCGCAGTTTGCAATCATAGGAACGCTCTCCAATGAACGCTTTGAAGGTGCTTCTCCCGCAATTTTCAAGTCACTCGTCGATTCTTACTTTCATAAAATCTCTCATTCCAAAGAAAAATATAGGTCAAAGACCCACTCAATATGTTATTAACCGATACTGTTTTCCTTCACTCACTCAATCGTTGCATCGGGTGCAACGTCTCACAAGGGCTCCGTCCTCTCTTCTATATAAAGATCAATTTCTGTGGAATTAGCATCCATCGTTAGAATACCAGATATTTCATTCTCAGTTTACTGCTCTTTCAGATATGAGGATCGAAAGTCTTCAATTAGGCACACTGTATAGATATGTGCCGGGTTAATACCATACACGGAAAAATATCCATCGATGGTGCACGCTAAGCGCGAATTTGGCCAGCTATAATGTCCTACAACCTCGAACTTCCACCCTCATTTTATTGACCAACGACAGACGATACCTCAGAGTTTGTATAAGCTATTTTTCTCCTACACCGTAATAACAAATTGAACCACTGCAACGCACGATAGTTCATGATTAATTTTAAACATTTCAGACGACCTTGAGAATAAATTGTTTTTATTCTTTTTCCTGGGTTAAAAGCTCGTTGAAAATTCTAAACAAAGAGGATCATAAGGGACTTTTGCTGACAACTTGAGCTCTCATAGTCATTACACAATTTCCAGCATATGCGATATAACAATAAAACTACAACGTAAATTTAAGGGTTTTGTAGTTATTAAAGTTCAGTTCAGTTCAGTTCAGTTTGCACAGGACTGTATGTGGCTAACGAGCCAATCGAGCGTCCACCACTTCAAACAATATCTTGACAAATATCTTCTGGTATGAGAGTAATCTAGAATGCAACAGAAAATCTCCCCTCACCAATAGGTGAGGAGAAACATTAGTGCGTTCCAAAGACAACGTGAGGATCATACCAACTATTCCCTGACGGATAAAAATCAGGAAATAATGAAGACCACACAGAGTCAAGTCTATTCTTGAAACCCCCTACCAAAGTAGAACAAACAACTTCTTTAGGAAGTCTATTCCAGTAATTTACTACCCTCTCACTAAAGAAGAACTTACGAACATTTGACCTGACATGTCGCTTGGCCAGTTTTAGTGGGTGGCCTCGAGTACCCACACTTGGAGCCAGAGCGAACAATTCATTGGGATGAATAGTACTGAAACCTGACATGATTTTGAAGGTTTCAATCAGGTCCCCACGTAGCCTCCTCCTTTTTAGTGGGAAGAGCTCTAGACTCAGCAATCGTTCCTGATACGACCTACCCCATTGCCCAACAATCATACGAGTAGCTAAACGTTGAACACCTTCCAGCTTGGCAATATCTTTTTCCAAATAAGGTGACCATGCTTGAACGCAATACTCCAGATGTGGTCTGACGACCGCTTTGTATAATGGTATGAAAAAAACCTCTGCGGC
>JACCGJ010008553.1:0-17879 GCA_013407085.1 Atriophallophorus winterbourni | reverse complement strand
TCCTGACGGTTTACGGTAGCGTTGAAGGGTGTGATAATTCACACATTGCACCTTCTGGGCTGCTCAAAATCCCAAACTCTGGTGCCTTTGCAGTACATGTGTTATCCTTAAATGCTACTGAGTTCCAGTACACAATTAGCCACGATGGCAAAACCTGTCAGCATCTTTGTCGACAATGTTTTCGAGTGTAACTCAACGTTGATGTCTGAAGCGTAGATCCTGTCTGACCTAAGTTCTTGGTTTTCTCGATATTGCTACTAAATGCCTGACAAAGAATATAATTCAGAACTGTTTACCTAGATTCCAGCAAAGGTTTTAATTCCCTGATCTCCGTCTTCAAGAGATCATGTCAGCGGCATACTACTTGCTTGGATAATTGCTTTTAATACAGGCAGGAAATTCAGACTTCTGGTGGAATCCATGATGTGTAACCGAACCGACGTGATCAGTGTGGTGCTTCAAGTTTCGTTACACGATCCTCGTCTATTCCTGATTTCAATTCATAACTTATCGTCTGCCGGTGCATTATTCTGGCTGATTATGTAAATTTCTTTGGAAAAATGTTCAATATTACCTGATACAACACCTAGTGCGTCTAATAGACTGGTCTCTGCAATTTAATAAGGTCTAACTCTTATCAGCACTGGTTGATAAGATTCCCATACGAGGTCCGGTAATTCCCTCGAACCAAACACCGTACGGAGTGTTATGAATTCGAGTACTGTTTTTTATTACTTCAAGTAAGAATGGGAAAGTCTCTACGGCTCAGTTCGCACGCAAGGTACTCTTCCCGTTTCCCGCTACCGGGTAGAAAACCAGATGTATTCCAGGCAATCTCTGAGGCATTTATTCGACCAAATATAAAATATTATGTCAAACCATGGTGTACACACCTCAAGAATAATACTGTTCGGCATTAAAAGTGTACAGCATCTCGCAACTCGCATTATTGTGAGACTGTAAGAGAAAACAATATCTGAAAGCATGAAGTCTCTATCTCTTCACTCCCTTAGGCACCGTCGTTTGACATTTGACTTGGTTTAACGTTTTAGGATCATGAAGGGGTTGAATGGCGTTCGAATAATCGTTTTCTTTTCCTTGAACCCTAAGCTAGACACCCACAATCATTCGCGTAATCTTGATAAACTGCCATGTCGGCTAGACTCTTGGAAACATTTTCCAAACTCATGGTGGTAAATTTCTGAAACGTTCATCCCAAAAACTTCTTTCCTGCAGTTCCGTCTCGAGTTTTAAACAGGTTGTTGACCGCAAATTTGATAATTTATTTCCCGGAGACTAAACCTGATTGCTTTCCAAGAATATGCAGAACATTTTTATTAGCGTACCATCTTTTAAACAGGAAATTGAATGCAAGCAAAAGTAAAAACGCTTTCTCATAATCGCTGGCGTTTCTTTTTTTACACACAATTCTCATTTAGCTGATCTCTTACCGTGCTTGTGAAGATTAACCGTTCCTCGTCTTTTCCAACAGTGGTTATAAAGACAATGCAAATAAACTCTTAGTGCTGCGATCGTAGAAGATTTTAAACGGCCAAAAGAAAAATCCTTTTAGCAGTGGTTTGTGTTGCTCTGTAGCTTTCGTTAGCCACGTATAGTCCTGTTTGAATGTACTAAACTTTCAAAGAATTATGGTTAAAATCGTTACTACTTTACAACACCACAGGAATACGGTATGAATAAAAACATGAAAATTACAATAGTATAAAAGCAATAGAGAATATCAAATTTAAGGCTCACGAATGATGTTCGTTTTCAAGTGCAAGTCAAGTTCGCTTTAAAAATCGCCAGGCAAGGAGAGTCCACCACATGTTGTGGTATGGAATTCCAAAGAAATATAGCTCGTACGGCGAAAAAATGTCGCCGACAATCAATACGGGAGCGTGGAACGTAAAGGAATAAGGTATGTCCGCGTGTTACTTTTCCATCACATACATCAAGCAAGTGTTTTAGTGGGTGTCCTTCGGTAGACAATTCTATAGGTCAGAATAATATCGCGCCGTATCCTCCTTTAGGTAAAGTCACATAGACCCAGACGTCGCAATCTTTCGGTGTACGGAACATTGCGCAGACCCATCACAAACTTTGTTGCTGTATGATAGATTATATCAAAGAGAGCAATATCTTTTCGCAGCCAAAGAACCCAGACCTCTACCACATACTCCATCGTAGGGATATGATACGAAATGTGTGTTATCAGAAAGTAAGGTAGAACTCACGTACCGTCAAGCTGCGTGTATTCTGACAGCAGTCAAGCACAATAATAGTTCGAATTCAGAACATCAAATAATAAGTATCATTCGAAGACTTTCGGAACGGGCTTAAAGAGTGAGCAGTTAGAAGTCGGTATAAAATAGAAAACACAAGACGACAAACAACCGATGCAACAATAGGAGCATGGTGTTCTCATCATTGTAAATTTTATTTTAATAATTCTACGGGAGAGATTGTTCCCCCCGAATTGGACTGTATAGTCATTCCAAAAGTGGTAGAACATGATCATTCATGCTATTGTGATGTACATCCATGGTCGACATCAACCGAAGGAGGCCAACAACAACAACAATCCTACATATTTTGTCATTTGTTTTGTTATAATGATGCATGTAAATCTGTACACAAATTGAATACACATTTCTCGCCGCTCACGTTTTATGTGTTGGGACAAGTCTATCGTGTGTGATTGTTTTAGATCTGTATGCCGTGTTACGTTGAGAAGTGTGTTCCGGTTTATTGGGTACAATAATCGCAAGGCGTACTCAGTTAGTGGTGAAATCTCCGCTGGATCAACCGCTACAGAAGAACAAGAAATGTTCGCACAACCGGTGTTTATTGTTACAAAGTAATAATTGGCATGAACTACGTACGAATACATGTGCTACATATCTCTCTCACCAGAGAAGGAGGTAGAGCAGATGCCTCACATCATTTAATGTAGTAAGAATGTTTTTATTATTATCGTTGTTGTTTTAAATTCGAATAATAATAACAATCGTAATAATACTATTTTTAATAATTTGGATATCCACGGCATGCTTAGCATGGTCGATAATTACTAAACTGAGTGTACAATCACGTTCCGATAGAACGTGTTAAACACGAGACCAGCAGATGTCAAGCATTATTCTAGTCTACGTGAGTTGCTAGACAAAGTATCGCTAGTTAAGAAATTCATATGTGAATAGATCCAAGACTTTGAATGTGGGCATGTGCGTTAGACTGTAGAAGGTGTCTCCTTCTGAGATTTGGAAAATATGAGTTAGATCGCGAGATGTCCATTGGATTATAACTTTTGCGCAATCGGGTATCAGTTACAGTAGGACATGGGTTGGTTTGGTGTGAATCGTGATATGAGCCGTCAAATACGATTTTTCGTGCCTCGACATAATTTCGTGTGCGAGAGCGATTGGCATTATCAAGAGCTGGTTGTCTAGTAACAACGAGATGTTCATGTTTTGTTGCGTCTCACGTATTGATGTCACTCGGAGTAATTCTTGCTTTTACTGTTTGAATAGTCCTTCATGAGATTGCTCGCTTCAGAGCATAATACGCGTAATCGGATGTCGCGGCTTCTGCTGAATCGTATACTTCACTGGCGATAGAAGTTTGCAGTCAGGCGAAGTGTACAGATGCATATTTTTGGATGTAATTGGTTTTAGACGGAATTCGCATTCAAGTTTGAAAACCAAACACATAAATGATACACATGAATAGACGGAATCAGGAAATGATTTCACTTCGGTATGAAATTAGCGTGAAATTAAAAATGTGATTCCGTGTTCATCATGAAGAACTTAATAAGTTTTAAATGGAAATAGATTATGAGCGGATAAACGAAAATTACGGCGTTTGAATTTTAGATAAATTAACAGATATGTAACAAAATATTCATTTGCATGCTTTTCCGTCATTCACACCCCAGATATGTAGTTTCGGGCTCACCAATTTGTAGTGGATGTGGTAAAGTAAATGCGTGTAATCAGAAAGTAGGATCGTCCGCTTGCGACTATTCTGGTAATATCTACGTGCAATGTTAATTCTAGTCAATTACTCTAAATGTGGAGTCTTCAGACTTGAACTGGTCCAAACACCCAAACCCTTCTCTTCAGTTGTCCAGACGAGTTGGTGGGACTCAAGAGTGTAATTGTAATTCACGGTCTTTCCAATGTTTAACACCTTGCACTTTTGGAATTTGAAGGGTAGTTTGTTTCTCGGAGACCAATCGTACAATGTGTTCAGATCCTTCTGCAAAGTTTCACGGTCATCATTTGTACGTATGCTTCTCCAAAGCTTGATATCGTCTGCAAATAACATAACTTTGCATTCAACACGCTCGGGAATGTCGTTTGCGTAGATCAAAAACAAAATCGGTCCAAGGACTGAACCCTGGGGCACTCCGCTCGTAATTTTAAATGATTTCAATAAGGTGCCGTCAACTCTGACTTGGGCACTTTTGTCGCGTAAATAGTTTTCTATCCAAGCAAGAAGTTTTCTTGTTATCCAGTTCAATTATAGATTCTGGATTAAAATACTATTATTGTGTTGTAGGAGTCGTGGATAAGTTGACATCAGGGATGAATCGAGACACAATCGATGTACCTGCGTGCAACACATAGGGGGGCATGGTTATTGTTGGACCGATAAAACGCTAATCTGATACTTGGTCCGGTGTGCACCAGCTGCCACTCATTAACCTGAAATGACCTGACGCAATAATGTCTGGTTTCTTTCATCCCCAAAGCGCTACAATATGACATCCACTTCCAAATAATAAAGAACCTGATGCCTATATAAGAATATCCCATGGGTCGTCTCTTTACCCCGCTTCCTTTTATCATGGATTAATTCTGAGCATTTGAAAGCTGGCTGATGTGAATCCAATACTCAAGTGCGTCAATTATTCATCGGTTTGTAATTACAGACCTCTTAGTCTTACTAGCTTGTTGACTAAACTCATGGAGAGAATTATTCATAATCAATCGCCATCTAATTGACAGTTCAATACTGAACGCAGCTTACCATAGTATTCTTTGAGGAAGTTTTTGATTAACGACAATGTGGTGTTTTCTCAATGAGGTGAACAAATGCTTAGATAAATACTAACTGGTAGAAGTTTTTACTTCGACGTTTGTAAGGACTTTGACTCGGCAAGTCACGGATTGCTTGCAACCAAACTTGGTTTTATGGGCATCGGTGGTCCTCTGGTAAACTGGACAATAAACTACTTGAGTAATAGATAGAAAGGTTAGAGCTACTAGCGGAGTCCATCAGGGATCAGTTCTCGGACCGCTACATGGGTGCGTCGCTCAAGTGCCGAAGGTCACTAGAAAACAAGAGGTTATTGGACCAAGATTTATACTTGAGATTAATGGGGTGCCAAATTCGGTGACATAAGGATGTAAATGTCAGTGGACTTTAATTGGACTTTGATCAGTTTCATCCTGCGGTCTTAAGTTTGGCGTTCAAGCATGGTCAGTGTATTTTGACAATGATTTTGAAAGGTTGGATGAATTTGTCTAGTGCCTATCTGATTTCATAGATGAGGGGCATTCAAGTAGGTTGTATGAGAGATGATTGCTGAGTCTAAAAGTATTCTCCCTGAATAGGAGTCGTCTAGTATTGGTCCTGATTGAAACCTTCAGAATCAGGACAACTTTCAGTGCGGTTTATCCAATTATTATGTTTGCTTTCGCACCAAGTGTGAGTAATTGATGTCAAATATTAAAACTAGCAAGGCGACATGTCAGGTCTGATGTTCACATGTACGTCTTTCGTGAAAGGATAGTAAATTATTGGAATCGTTTACCTAAAGAAGTCGTATGTTCTACTTCGCTATGGGGTTTAACATTGCGACTCAATCCTGTGCTGCCTTTATTATTTTGTGATTTTTATCCATAATTAGAGCGTTGTTATGTTCTCATGTTGTCGTTAAAACGCACTAAGGCCTCTGCTCACTGCTTGGTGAGAGAAGATTATCTGTGGAATTCCAGATTACTCACACACCAAAAGAAATTCATGAGCATATTGTTGAGCATATTGGAAATGCAAAATAAACTAATCCACATATCGCGGTATACTCGAAGCAACCAGCATGAACGATCTGCATGAATGGCATTTAGCATTTAGTCTACTAACAAACCACAAGTACACATATCATTATTTTTGGAAACGGTAAAACCACCACCAATCATTTGGTGGAAGAAATGTTTGACTTATGTGTCCTACCACCGTCAGTCTCCATCTACCCTCGACATATTTATTTAAACTGTTGAAAGTGGTATAGAAAATTTGGTCTCCTGCCACCACAAGGATAGAGCAACCATGTAGTCTTAGCCTGTGAGTCAGTCTTGTCTTTTGGTAACCCACCACTTGAGCTGTCTCGAAGATTTCATTATGTCGAACCTGCTGACCCATTGCAGGCAGCAGCGTTACTCCCATGTCAGACATATACAATGTGGATGAGATGTGGGGGCAGATCGAGAAAAACATCCTTCGTCTTCACAATCGATTCGTTCCACTCGTACCCTTTCAGAAAAAGGATCAAACTGAATGGAGGTCAGTCTCAGTCCACCGTAGCGTGAATCAACGCGACGCAAAATGAAGACGTCACAAGCTTACTCCCTCATGTGGGACTTGTGCCCATTACAATGAATCGCGAAATATCGAAGTTTCAAAGACACGTATAGATAATTCTTTTTTGTACTGAGAGCCAATTCAATTCAATTCAATTTTAATGTTCTAAAAAGCATATAGCTTTACAAAAAACCACAGTATAATATGACAACAAAGAATAATATAACAAGCAGAATGGGTTTAGGATTCTTACTGAACAGTTCAAGAATTAATTAAAAATCCAAAGGACAGAAATTGTTTTCCATTAATGGGATAACAAATGTAGATGTATTGTGTTAAGACGTATAGTTTTCTTCGATGCACGGGTTTAGGGTCAAAAAGGCATCAAGGCTTCTCTTGAAAGTTTGCTGTTTTGGTGAGTTTACAACATTATCTGGCAGATTGTTCCATCTAAAACAAACTCGCACGGCAAAAAAATGTCGTCTGCAGTTGAGTCTCGAGTGAGGGACAGTTAGAGTAAATGGGTGAGCTCTTGTATTATGCGAGCTCCGTAAATTCAATAAGCATTGTAGAGGGTGATTTTCGGTATTCAAAATATTGTAAACCAGAATCAAATCCCATCGGAGACGACGACGTGGATAATCAAATAAATTTAGCGTTTTGATTCGTTCATTGTAGGGTTTTCCGGCTGAGTCCGGTGACAAGTTTGTTAGCTCGATGATATATTCGTTGCAAAGTCGCAACATTTTTTAAAAGCCATGGCGACCATGCTTGTGTTGCTCACAGACTTGCTTGTGTAGGTCTAGTTTGGTTCAAAAGGTAGAAACCTGATTTTCCTAAAATTGCTTGTTCTGTCTCCGAAAAGGGGATGAACACGATGCTTGGGTTAGGAGGAATCCAAAAAGGTAAAATCTATCCAGATAGGACGAGATGGAAGTGAAGTAGATCCAAAATTGCAGGAGCACATAATTATGCAACCGCACAGCACACAGTATTGTATGTATCAATAGGCCAATACTACTCCGCAACAAACCTACAGATAGTTTCACCTAAAGGCTCGACACAAAGAGTTGTAGGTACCCTGAGAAAAGACGATGGTTCCGCCGTCATCACAAGCATAAAGAAGGCTCACTTGTTTTCCTTACATTTTGAAAATCGTGTTAAGTCCAGATGAAAAAACTCGAATGCCTTTGCCCCATCACTTTAGCGTGCACATACTAAATGCCCCCTCTAAAAAAGCTTGCATTTCAGGTAAACAAATTCAGGTGCATATTAGCAGTAACTATTCATAAGGGAGGATCTAAATGGGTGATCAAAAATTACCGTCCGGTTAGCCTTACGAGTGTGCTACGTAAGGTTTTTAAAATGTTGATCTGCGACAAAATTAGTGGATACCCAACCACACACACCACTAAATGCCGCACAACACGGGTTTTGATTGTATTTGACAATCAATTAAACGTCCTAAGTTAAGTGAGGCGCAAAATCTCCAGGTATATCAGAACTTAACGAGGATTTGTCTATGAAAGCGTTACTGTAATGAAGCAATCAAATATAGTACAAACATACCTCAATTATTGGCGATAACCTTATAAAATTCCCGTCAATGTCAAAACAATATCTAGTACGTACCAAGTTTCGTATACGAATCAAAATGAAAGTTAAGTTCAAATGTCCGAATGTCCCACGCAATCTAGATTACGACAAATTGTGCGCAACAAATCAAGGTTAAAATAAGCAAGTTGGGTAATAAAACAATAGGATAATGACAGGTCAGAAAAACAGTGTGGAAGACGATATTGACGGAACAGAAAGAAGCAACAACGGATTATGAAAAAGTAAGTCATGTCTGACAAACTTTTTGTGCTTTCTAAATGAGGTCTCTAAGAGGATGAATGATGTTATAGCGGTGTAAGTTATCAATCTTGACTTTAGTATGGCTTTTATTTCTGTCAACAACAGGTTCATGCTTCACAAACTCTCCGGATTATCGGGAGACCTATTGGGCTGGATTCGAGCATTTATTAGTGACCGTTACTTTACTGTCAAGGTAAATGATTCATACTCCGCATGTGCGAAGATAACGAGTTGGGTACCCCAGTGCTCAGTCTCGGGGACGTTGCTGTTCCTCATCTTCATTGATGATTTAGCTAACCAACTGCGCTCGCCCTGTTATATGTTTGCTGCCGACGTACAAATTGTCCTTAGGTCGGATAAATCTTATCCAATAGATGACGTAGAAGCTGGAACGACAAAAGTGGATAAGTATAACCTTCCACTTAACCTAGAAAAGCGTCATTGTCAATGTGCTGCTGGAGCTCAAGTGGCTAGAAGGGAACACTTTTGACTGCGTTTAGCTTTCGCTTGCATAAAAGCAGAGGTGCTGTTGTCCCTCTACAAGGCCAAAGTAAGTCTACATCTAGAATACTGTATCCAGGCTTGAAGGCCGTATTACCAGAAGGACATAGTGCAGCTTGAAAAGGTACAGAATCTTTCCACTCGCATGATTAAGATGTTGGCATGCATTAGGAATTTTTTGGCATGTGTGGCATAGGAATTATTGACTGGTATGGCACAACGCCTTTTAGAATTGTGCACACAGTTCATTCTTTGTGTCAGTAACACTTTCTTTCAAACAAACCACAGCATACGGTCTCCTGGAAACATCCTTGCTCTAAGCTTTGGCATCAGCTTGATTTTATTCTTGTTAGGCGCACTAATATAGGAAGCGTACTTCTCACCAGAATGTGACACTGATCATTCACTGGTCTGTGCAAAACTGAAGCTTTCCGACACGAGATTTCACCGCACCAATTTGTCTCGTGAGCCCAAGATAGACGTCACCCGCATGTACGAACATAATCTAGCTGTGCGATTTGCAAAAGCCTTCACAGCTGAGTTCAGCAAGACAAAACCACTTGAATCGGTTTCAGAAAACTGGGAATCGAACAAAAGCTGTATATGCCGAGTCGAACTTTCCAATTTTGGTTCGAAGAAAACTCAAACAATCAACTGGTTTGATAAAAAAGCTTCTGAGATGACTGCTGTGTTGAATGAGAAACGGTCAGCATTCTTGAGGTTCAAAGGTATGCCAATAGATGAAAACATACGACTTACAAGAGCAGCCAGAAATAAAGTCCAACAGACTGCAAGGCGATGTGCAAATGACTACTGGACAGGAATTAGCCTTAGTATCCAGAAAGCTGCGGATACGGGAAATTTTCACGGCATGTATGATGGGATCAAGAGAGCCATTGGCACAAAAAACTTAAAACGGCTCCCATTAAGTCTTTATCTGGTAAGCCGATTGTCGAAAAAACTCAACAGATGGAAAGATAGGTAGAGCACTTCTCATCTCTCTACTCTAAGGACAGTACGGTTCTACCGTATGCACATGAAAATGTCGAGCTGTTGTTGACCATTGAATATCTAGATACCCCTCCTATTCCTGATGAGCTCAATAAGGCAATCGACCGCTTAGCGGATGGGAAGGCCCCTGGTAACGACGGAATTTCACCTGGGCTCATCAAATGCGGTAGAGCAGCATTATTACAACCTCTTCACCATTAGCTTCTCCAGTGCTGGCAAGAGGGGGTTTCCCACAAAAGAGCCGAGACACAATGATTATCACGTTATATAAGAATAAGGGTGACAGAAGCGACTGCAACAATTTTAGAGGAATCTCCCTCCTGAATTTTGTGGGCAAATTATTTGCTAAAGTCTTACAGATCCGGCTGCAAGTTTTAGCTGATAGAATTTACTCTGAATCTCAATGTGGCTTCCGCAAGGGAAGATCAACCGTTGACATAATCTTCTCCCTGAAACAACCTCAAGAAAAGTGTCGGGAACAGCGTATGCCACTGTACGCTGTTTTTATTGATTCAACGATTGCATTGGACTACGTCAGCAGGCAGGGTCTTTTCAAAATGCTTGATTTCATAGGCTTACCCCTACCAATTCTTAAGCTCGATATTTTGTCCCACTCCGGCATGGAGCGTTCAATCCATTTTAACGGTTTCAGCTCAGAAGCCTCTTAAATTCGCAGAATCCTCAAACAAGGGTGTGTTCTTGCTCGCACGCTGTTCGGCGTTTTCTCTGCTCTGCTTCTGAAGCACGCCTTCAGGACGAGGACAGAAGGCATTTACCTAAGCAAGCGAAGTGATGGCAAGCTTGTCAACCTGAACCAGTTGAGAGCACAAACAATACACGAAATGTGCTAATCCGTGACCTGAAATTTGCCAAAGATGCAGAATTTATTGTTCACTCCCAAGAGCACCTTCAGTCGCTAATGGACTGTTTTTCGTCGGCATGCAAAGAATTTGGTCTAACAATCAGCATGAGCAAGACCAAAATCCCTGGTCAAGGGACTTTATCGCCTTCCATCATCACTGTTGAAAACTGTCAGCTTGAACCAGTACATCATTTCACATACCTTGGATTAGTCATTGCGGATAACCTCTCGCTAGATATGTAGATTGATAAGCGAATTAGAAGTGTAGCTGCAATTGTGTCCCGATTTAACTCTCATGTTTAGGTTAACCGCAGGCTTACTGTGAAAACAAAGATGATGGTATGCAGCGCGTGCTTACTAAATGCTTTACTGTACGGCAGTGAAACCTGGACCACCCAAGCAGGGCACGAACGGAAGCTGAATGCTTTTCATCTACGAAGCATCCGTCGTATCTTGAACACATCGTGGGTGGACAGACTTGCTAATGCTGTAGTGTATTCAAAAGCTGTTCTACAGAGAATGTTCATTCTATTAGGACAGCGCTGTCTGTGGTGGCTTGGTCATGTTTACAGAATGGAAAATGGTCATATTGCGAATGATCTACTCTATGGTGAGTTGCAATAAGGAATTCGACCATTGGACAGACCGCACTTGCGGTACAAAGACGTTTGAAAAAGACATATGGAATTTCTTGGCATTGAACCGGCGAGTTGCGAAGAACTTGCTATTGACCGTTCACATTGGTGGCAGGTGGTGGGTTGATAGGTGGTGTTTCGGATGTGCTGGCAGCCCAAGGAGTCGAGTCAAATTTTGGAACAATGTTCAGTTTTGATGATAGATGTTATGCCAAAATTGGCAATCCACTGTCCAAAGACGGCGCCAGCTACATTTTCAGGACACGTGTCTTTGATCGGAACAGCAATCGGCCAATGAGTAAAGCAATCGATCGCCGTTACTCATAGGTTTATTCATAGATTATATGCAGGTATAAAGCTATGCTTTTACAAGACCCACAAAAATGTACATCGGGTCGAATGGTAAAAAGAATCGAAATATTGTTAGATTATTGTCGAACATAAAAAACATACTTGTCCATGTGGATATCTAGTGATTTCTTGAAAACTTCAAGGGTTCCAGATTGGACCACATGAGTAGGTAAACTGTTCCACAATTGCACATTGCGAACGGAAAACGCATATTTGCGGCAGTTCAACCTGCTATGCTGTTGGTAAAGTTTCGATTGGTGACCTCGCAGATTTGCGTTATGGGAAAATGATACAAATGACCGCAAGGATGATTTGTTTAATTGAGCAATGTCCAAATGAATATTAGTGCTCCTCGTTCCCGTCTGTATTGAGCCGAATGCAAATTCAATAATTTAAGTCGCGTTTCGTATGGATAATTTGATAGTCCCAGGACGAGTTTTGTCGCTCTGCGCTATGGAGTTTCTAATAGCAGAATATCTTTTTTTCAACCAAGGATCCCATGCCGGTATAGCATATTCAACATGAGGACGGATGTACGTTGAAATCAATTTGCAGACAATATTGGGGTCAAACGAACCTAGGACTCTTCTAAGGAGACCCAAGATGTTTTCAGCTTTGCAGGCAGCCAGTCGACATTGCATTGAGTTTCCTAAGTCTGATTGGATAATCACACCTAAATCTTTTTCGGAGGAGACGGGTTTAATAACAGTGCGACCAAGATAATATTCTTTACTGGACTTGCTGTTGAGAGACAATGGGCTGCATTTCGAAGCATTCAGGGGCATTTCGTTGTCTAGGGACCAAGTGTGAATCATATGGGTCGACACTTGTGAGATAACTGATGCAGATTGCCGTCGGAAAGCGTTAGCGCAATGTTTAAATGACGTCACTATTCCAGTACCAGAGACCAGTGGCGGTATTTCCATTTAAATATTTCGGAGGTCGTTGACGTGCACATACAATGCTCTGGGATTTATAATGAATTTTTCGACAAGACTGATTTGTTAATCTTTTCTGTCTTTTCGACTGAGGCAGACACTTATTTCGCAATAACGTGTAGTAGCACCAAGTTATCCCAGAAGGATCGTCCGAGTACACTCAAATCTCAGTACTATGCCACCCGCTGGGACCGAGCAAGAGTGGCATAGTAGCGAGAGTGGCATAGTAACGAGGTTTTGTAAAAACGGCTTTATTTTCTCAAGTCCATCATTTATTTGCTCAATCGATCAGTCCAAAGCTCTCACAAATCGTCGGCTGACGCATCTTCTTTCGTCGGATCTCGTTCATCTCGTTGTTTAGCCGATCACACGCTCGCATCAGTCTTGTCCAGGTTGAAGACTTCAGCTGCAGATAACTGCCTGAGTAAGGGCCGAAGAACCTGCTGCTGCCAATCAATAAGGGATTGGGAATCCACCGCTCCAGCTTCGCCCTGCACTGTCTTGAACGTGATGCCATTGCGCTTCTTGAATCAGTCTAACCAACCGTCGCTCGCCATGAAGTCTGGGATGTGCATCAGCTCGGCCAGTTTTATCGCCTTCTCCTTGACCAGATCCCCGCTAACAGGCAAATTCAGTCTTCTTGCTTGCTTCCGCCACATCAGCACTCCCTCCTCAAACTTCGGGTCGTGAGGCTGCGTCAGCTTTATGCGCTTCGATGGAACTCCAGCTTTGATTGCAGCTTCAATTGCATCCTTCTCGCTGAGAATACCCTTTACGGTGGTTCTCTTAACTTCGACGCCACTTTTCTTGCTAATCTCCCTCGCCAACTTGGACTGATTCGGCTCCTTCTTCGCAGCACCGATGATCTCGAACTTCTCCTTCAGCGTAAAGTCGGTTCGCGTACGTTTCTGAGCTGACATTATGGGCTGAATAGTTTGAAAAATAACGATGTCACTGTTGTGAGTGTCTGTTTTTGCGCGCGCTTTCGTGGGTCCATCTATCGATAATTAAAGCAAGAGTAGAAAAGAGGCTTGTCGTTGTGCGTGAGGTGATTGGCTTGTTGTAGCTGGCGTCAGGGCTTGGTGAAGAGAAACCCTTTCCGTTTTTATCAGTCGCAGCTACAAATTCTGGGACCAAAGGACGGCTTGGAAAACATCGGACGTACCTTCGCATACGACGAGAATACCAGAGGAAAATGAACCAACTTTGGCAGTGGTGAGCGCTCCTTTGAAGCTTTCCACAGACGGAAATTCTGGACGCTCGATTGGCTTATCCCTTGGTGGCGCGATCGTCGAGTATATCCAAATCACAATAAGAAAAAACGCTTTGGCAGTGGTGGTTGCTTCTCTGCAGCTTTCCACCGAAAGAAATTCTGGACGCTCGATTGGCTCGTTAGCCACATACTGTCCTGTGCAAACTGAACTGAACTGAACTGACCTTGAAACAGGCTGACTATATGCGTAAAATGCGCAAAATTGCGCTTTCAAATAGTCACAGAATAGTGGCATAGTAACGAGAGTAGGGCGTAGTACATTTATTTTGTATTGAATTTTGTCGGGACCGAGCAAAAGTGGCATAGTAGCGAGAGTGGTCTAGTAACGAGGTGGCATAGTACCGAGATTTGAGTGTATTTGGACCAGGCATTGTCACGCTTACACATCCATTTCTGAGTACTGCTTCTGAAAGGCTGTTTCGGACGCTGTTTGCTGGATATTATTTTCACCTTCGATGATAAGTCAATGATGATACGAAATTGGCTGTAAAACGTTTCCCAGATTTCCTTAGCTGATTTGAGTTCAAGGAAGTCCCATCGATTTGCAGTAGCAAGAGCTCGAAGCAAGTCATGGTTCACAGTTGTATACGTTCGTTGAGTATTTCCTGCTGGTTCGTATTGATAAATATAATCAAATGTCATGACAACGTGATCACTCAATCCGAGTGGAGCTGTATAGGAAACAGATTCGATCATGAGTTCTTCGTTGGTAATTATGAGGTCCAGGCTAGATAAGGTTTGTTCAGATCGAAATCGCATTGGTTGTTGCACATGGTTGTAAAGAGGGGTGCAAGTCATTATTTCTTGAAGAAAGCTTTTAAATGAATCGTCACCTGTAATGTGTATTGCAAGGGTCGGTACATTAAAATCACCGAGGAGGAGCGAATGTGAATATGTGAGCTCCAATGCGAAACGTATTGCATCAGAAAGAACAGTGTCAGCGGCAGATGATGAAGAAGGGAGTCGATAAATCAATGCTAAGAGGCACTTACGTTTATCATGTAAGTCAAAAGAGAAAAACAATTTATCTGAGACATCTAACTCGGGGGAGAGAAGTATAGTGCAGTTGATGCTTTCATGTATGTAGAGGAGGACACCGCCACCTTTCGTTGCTCGATCTTTTCCGTAAATCATCATATAAGGGATTTTTAGTTCAGAGTCGTGTATAGAATTACGCAACCAAATTTCTGTCACTGCAATCAAATCTCAAGACGCCACAGTCGCACGTGAATACAGTTCAGTGAACTTGCCCAGAAAGCTCTGAGCATTGGTGTTATAGCATGATGGAGATTTGATTTTTGTTGCAGATGAAGAGCTCATAGTAGTGGATAAATGTATATCCGATGATGGCATATGACCGATGAGGTCAAGATGCACATGAAAGAATCGACTGCTTTGGATGCCTAATAGGAATGTAAGCTGTGATAGTAGTTCTAGTTCAAGTTGCACAGGAATGAAGGTGGCTAAAAGCCAATCACGCGCCCGGGTTTTCTTTCGACTTTATGCGGTTGAGCACCCTGCACTTCGATATCGAGTATACAGTTCGTACTTGTCGTGATATTTTGTTCTTTTGACAATGGATGAAATGTTGGACGCGTGTTCAAATATCCTTATTTCTCGACGGCGAAACATAACGATCGGTGATTAGCCAGACGGTTGCGCGCATTTTAGGATGATACATCGAATGGAATTGATTAAAAATGGCACGTCATAGAGAAGAAGGAATGAGTGGCCTAGGATTCCCTATCAAAATATCACACGTCAACAGTGTATCGGCGTTGGGTGCCTCGATTTGCTGAAAATTCAAGGTTCAACACTTAGCGAGTTTAGTTGTATCAACCTCACTTTGATAGTTAATCAAAAGGGAGAGATCGAATCGTGTGCTGGCAGACAAAACAAAAATGCCAGGTCATGATAAAGAATTGGTAGCCAATTTGACGTGACGTATAACAGATTAGAATTTAGAAATGTAATCCACGTATCGCCTTTCGCGCGGTGAATGTTAATCGAGTTTAGAATGTAAAGCAAAATTTAGTGAATTGTCTTTGAATTCGAACCTGAGGCTCGGATTTGGTGAGCCAACTACAGTCGTCGCCGTTACTGGCTGGACCGAAAATTTTACGTTTTTTTTATTATCAAAATTGAACGGAGAAGTGCACTTGTAGTCATTATCATCATATCTTTTGTGGTACCAACACGCGCTTAAGTCTCGGAGATCTAGAGTCTTATTTTAAGCGGGCATGGTGCCAAACACGAATTTACCGCAAATAGAAAAAAAAAGGTTTCTCGGGCTAACCAACGATTTAGTGGACCAAAATATGTCTGCACTACACAAAATACAACAAAAAAGAAATGAACACATTAAAAGGCCAAAAAAGCAATTGTCCAAAGAAAGATCCAGTGAAATAAAACGATATCGAGATAATCTACAAAGAAAAATCCGAAGGTGCAGAATATTGTAAAATGTTTGAAGATCCTTTAATCACGATTCGCCCACGAAGCGAAGCACACAAACAGTGCAACGACGGACGAAGTCAAAGTTCGAGTGTTCGAAATTATATTAACCGTTAAGCAGTGTATTTTACTAGCAATAATTCGAATGTAGCAAACAAAGCCAAAAACCAATAACAATAGAAGACCAAGACGGTTAAATATGAAATACGAGGATATAAAAATGAGGGATTTAGTCTTAGGGGTAATGCTCCGGGAAGAGCTCCTGCCACCGTTCGTCCAGCCCATGTCAGTAATTGCGTTCAAACATGGGCTGGACGAACGGTGGCAGGAGCTCTTCCCGGAGCATTACCCTTAAGACTAAATCCCTCATTTTTATGATAGAAAAAACAAAAATATTCGAAAAAATATTTTGAAACACAAAAAAGAGTTTCTTTTTCATTTTTTCGCATTGATGGAAATAAACTGCTGTCCATCGTCTTTTCATTCGATTGGACATGCAACATGCATAACTCTCTCACCTTTCGGTAATGAGACATCTCCCATCTTCCATTCACAGTTACACACGCCTGTGTTACTTACGAATCAATCCTGGTAGTGGTGGGTGTTTTCAAGCACACTTCCGAAAGAATCTGGGCACTCGTTTCGACTTGGTCGACTATCGCCCTGTGATACTGATACTGATACTGATACTGAACTGAATTTGCGCGGTACGTTCAACTTGGTTGTATTTTCCACGCTCTGCTAAAAATTATTACGCATTTTCGCTATTCTGTGAAATACTGTAAAATATACTAACCATTTTACTACCTTATAAAGAGCTAATCGTCTATTATATTTCGTGCTGATTAATTACGCTTGTGATTAAATCAGTCTATAATCTTGCTGGTACATTATCTTTCTTATATCTCTCGCCGTACGATGAGTACAGTTAATGCTTGCCTCAACGGCAATTGCTGCAAAAAAGTGGCCAGGGGCATTGAGTGCACAGCGTGCAAGCGTTGGGCTCACCCTAGCTGCTCTGGTATACATAAATCTCACTATGGGATTTATGCAAAGTACCGCTGGTTACAGTGGTATTGCAGCTCCTGCCATAAGGCTGCCAGTGACGCTGCTTTTGTTATTGAAAAGCCTCAAAATAGTGAAATTTCGCCTAGCACGTCTAACGTCGTACCCACTCAAACTTATGCATCTGTTTTGAGCGCAAACTTGAGCCCGGGGACAACTGCAGTCAAGGCGGAAGTTGACCAAGTTAACCAGTTACACCATCCTCCCAAGGAGGCCAATGTACGGAGAACTTTGAAAAAACGTGCGAATAAAAAAAATCTAGATTAGCTGCAGCTGAGGGGAAAGTCGAACAGGTTAGCCAGGTAACCCGTCCACCCAGGCAAGCTGCCACTCCCAAGGTG
>JACCGJ010008552.1:0-25104 GCA_013407085.1 Atriophallophorus winterbourni | reverse complement strand
GTACTTACCAAGTTACGCACACGAGTCAAAATCGAATCAGGTTCAAATGTACGACCGTCCCACGCAATCGAGATTACCACAAATTGTGCGCAGTAAATCTAGGTCAAAATAAGCAAAAGGGTCCGTAAAGCAATATGATAATGACAGGTCAGAAAAACAGTGTGGAAGGCGACATTGACGGAACAGAAAGAAGCAACACCGCCCCTCAAAGCCAGCATGGCTTTCGTTCCACGCGGACTTTCTGTTCCTTTCATCCTTCGTCCGATCTGCACACATGTCAATCGAAGGTATTTTGACATTAACAAGATTTTGCTCCGATGCACACACACGGGAATTCGAATCAGCATAAATACTGATCACGTCGACTGGTGACACTTCATAGTTCGATGTATCACCACCGCAACCTTCCGGAATGTTCCACCGATCACGTGAAATGGACATCTCAGCAGCTCGGCCAGGTTCCCCGTCAAATCCGGAATCAAATACCAGTTTCGTGGGAATATCCAGATGTGTCTTCAACAGACCTGATCGCGTCGTCACATCAGTCTCAGTAAAATCAGTGGTCATATTATCACGATTATAACAATGCGAAATAAAACAAGCAGGACGTCCACAACTTTGTGAGAAAGGCTGAATCGTGACAAAGTCATCAACATCTGCAACGGGTGCCTTTCGTTCAAACACATCAACCGAAATTTCTGGTTCACCAGAGCTATTGCAGTCTAACCTTTGGATATTTGGGATTGGACGGCAGGTCAATGTGGTCGTGGTGCAGTGGTTATGTGCTTCGCTGGGAGAAGTGAGGTCCCGGGTTCGAACCTCGGTGGCGACAATATTTTCGAAATAATTTTCGTCATCGTTAAGAAGACTCAGCATTCTTTCTAAATAAAGTTTTCTAATTTTTTTCTCCTTTATCTCAATTTCAATTTCATCGATAGCAATTTCCTGCTCTAATTTTCTTCGCTCTCTTGCTTTTCGTTTTCTTTCCATTTCGTCGAGTCTTGCTTCTGCTGGTTCAGCGAAACGGTATCCGTATGTTTGCAAAGATGGAGAAAATGAACTGTAAGGAGAATCATTAGCGAAATTGTCTTCGTTCTCCAGCGACTTGGTAAAACCTTTATTGAACATTTCAGCTACTATACGATTTCTTGACGAATGCATTCAAAATGTCGAATCGAAATTTACGAAGAAGGATGAACACTCCGAATTAATTGAACACTTTGTAGTATTAATTGAGTACTGTTCATCCTTCTTCGTAAATTGAGTACTGTTGATTCTTATTGAGAATCAAGGAATTCCCCAATATGGAGTTACGCGCAAAATCCCAGGTATTTCAGAACCAAAGAGGATTTGTCAACAAAAGCGATACTATATTGAGGCAATCAAAATAACTGAAAAACATACCTCAATTATTGGGTTAACCGGGTTAGATCCGGGTCAATATCAAAAACAGTATCGAGCACGTATCACGTTACGCACACGAGTCCAAACCAAAGATAGCGCGGTCAAAATGGAGTCAATTACACAAAAAGAAAGAGTAAAACAAAAGTGCAGTAGGAAACAAGAAAAATAGGAGTGTTTGGATTTCACAATTCACATGAAATATTACAAATAGATATTGGAAGGTGAAAGGAATCCCCCCAGACTTTCAGTTTTCTGTTTCCCGCTCGACTGGATCTTTCAACCGCGGTTCCATCATCGAATTGTTCTTCTTCGCCCCCCCCCTACTCATACCGTGAAATCTTACACAGTTTTGTGAAGAAATGCAGCTCTGCAGATGAAATCTTTGGGCTGACGCTTCGTTTTTGGTGCGTTTCATATCCCAAAAATAAATGTCGGGTACATCCGTTACTAACACTTTAAAATGGGATATTACATATTTCAAATGCACCCAATTGGTATTCGGAGATTTAAGTTAGCCATAGTGTTTTTAGAACCGTTGTGTTCCTTTTTCTAACGGGAACATTTAAACGATTTAAAAAATCAAGTTATCGTTATTTGTAAACGACGTTCTTTAAACCAACATATGGCCCAATCCCTTTGGTGCATCGAACGTTGCCGTGGTGGCGTATTATTCGATAGACATTCGGGCAGGGATTCAATTGCCTGGTTGTTAAGAAATGTAGCCAAACGAAGATTTCTATTATATAACGTCTTGTAACTGACTGTAACAAATTGTAATGTGGTTTATTGCTGTCTTGGACTTCAGAAATAATCATTGATAGCAAAATATAAATAAATATTGAATTAAACATATTACATATTATCTAATATCTATTACACAATTCAGTTAAACTAAACGTGGACACACCAGGCGTTACATCATCTTGACTATTGATCAGGGCCACAAAAAGGAACAGCAATACGAAGAACATTTTGTTTTGTAATATGTGCTACTTGCCGATAATAAAATGTTATGATGAGCACTTCTTGCTGATAACAACAATGTTCATAAACAGAAAACTGGTTTGCTTGAGAAAAGCATATAATATGTCTTTGAAGAGAGTGCTGACATTATTACCCCTACCAAAGCAAAATATGGTCCGTATCAAGTCAACAGCAATATCCAATCCTAATCAAATAATCCTCTATAAAAAATATCATATATTTTTTTAAACGAAATACACTTATTAAAGATTGTTTCGAGATGATTAAATAAGTTCACTAAGTAAACTTGATGTTTCAAAAATAAAACCGGACAGGTGTGCATAATGGCAACAATCCTGAAGTTAATGAATACTCAAATCCGCACATACTACTATGCCTCGTATCGGCTATGCCTTAAAATTTTCCGATAATAAATTGTAACCGTGACACTAGCATATTTTTTTCTGGAGGATGTATTTTTGAAAATAAAAAAAATAAATCCACACTTTAATCCACACATTCGGGTAAAAAAAAGGCTCAAATTATCTGCTGATTCAAGATTTTTTTTGGCCTCCTTCTTTTGATGGTACGATCACATGTAGCTTCAGTTTCAGATTTAAGAATTTATGGTCCAAAAGCACATAGCTAGCTTAATAATTACCACATAACAGTAAATATTTCTTTCCGGAATATGTATACAATAAACATGTAATGTCAAGTATAGTTCAAGTTGTATGGTTACCATGAGTCATTGCGGGTTTCCCTAATCGTTATGCAATAATAATATCCACATTTTTATTAAACGAGTTGACAAGAGTTTCGGGGCGGTAAAATCCAAATGACACAGACCGTAGACAATAAAAATATAGGCGACATCTGATACGAAGTGTGTAATTTTCGTGTCACCGAGAGTCTGCGTGTATGTAGTGACTCACGGTATTGGAATAAATGTTTTATTTAATATATATATATATATATATAATGGTTTATTAAATAATTTGTATGTTAGTATCACATCGCTGTGAAGTCTTCTTTGAAGGGTAGTGGGGAGTCTCAGTTTTTGCAATCGTTCCTCGTAACTAAGATTCTGAAAGCCTCTTACAACATTCGTTGCAGGATGTTACATTTCATCAAGCAATAGTACATTACTACTGCAGAAATTTCCATGATCTACAGGGTTTCGAATAAATAAACAGTCAGAATCGGGAGGAAAAATCTCTTTAACAGCGGTAGCGACGAAAGTGATAACTCGGTCGTAGGATGTCAGTAGCACGCCGGTGGCGTGATATGCGTTCAGCTTTCAAGATCTCTATCTGCTACTCGTAAGAATGCAGAGACCAATTTGCACAATAACGCAAATACGAGCGGTTAACAGCGAGTTTTTCACAAATCACTCGGTCAATGTCAAGAGGTTTCATATCTATTTTGCAAACATGTTTGTACCATAAGTGCGGTCTGCCCTGTGGTCGACTTCTTAATTGCAACTCAACATAGAGTAGGTCTTCCGGAATGCAAGTATTTTGCTTTCCGTAGACATGACCAAGTCAACGCAGGTGGCGCTCTCGTAATAGGGTAAATATGCTATGTAGACCACCAGAATGAACTTCAGCATTAGTAACTCTGGGTATCCATGATATGCTTAAGATACGACGGATGCTTCTTAGATGGAACGCATTGAGCTGCCGTTCGTCTTTTGCGTGGGTTGTTCACGTTCCACGGCCGTACATTAAAACATTTTGTACACAGTGGTCTTTACCATCATTTTTGTCTTTGAAGTCAGCTTGAGGTTACACCAAACACGAGAGTTTGATCGAGATAAAAGACATGTACTTTATCAATCCGCCTATCGAACTTTGTGTCTTGCGAGAGGTTATCCACAATGGTTGAACCAACATTTGTGAAATGACGTACTGTTTCATGCTGACGGTTTGAAACAGTGATGATTGGATGCGATACAGACGTTTGACTAAAGAATTTGGTCGTGCTCATGCTTATTGTTTGACCAACATTTTCGCACGGCGTCGAAAAACAGACCGTTAGCGACTGAACATTTCCTTGGAAGTGAGCAATAAACGTTGTATCGTCGGCAAACAGGTCACGGATGAGCACATTTTGGGTTTTCGTTTGTCCATTTAAAGTGTTCAGGTTTTAAATCTTGCAATCACTTCGCGTTTGTAGGTAAAAAGCTTGTGTCCTTTGAAAGCTTCAGAAGCAGAGTAAAGAATATGCCGAACAGTGTGTGTGCAAAAGCACACCTTTGTTTGACTCATCGGAAACGAAATTGATGTACTCTGTAAAATCGATAATCTCATGGATTAGAAATAGACCATTCTCAAAGAAATTTGGGACATTTTATAAAGCTTGTGCGTCACAAAATCAGAGAATCACATATAACCCGGCAAATATGAGTTTGCAATTCCGTAAAAGTAATTAACCCGGTCTCCAGCCTCCACATATTATGAAGAGTAAAAATCCAAGGCCTTGTCAGCTATATCTTAGTTACTTAAATATGCATAACGCAGAGTTTATTTAAAGTTGGTTTATATTGGATTAAATTATGATTGATTGAGGAATTACATTATCCGTATTCTTAAACGTTATATGCGCCAATAGCCAAATTGTTTGTTTACAAGTTTAAACACATTCACTATGTTGCTACCAATAAGAATCGAGTTGATCATATGGTACACATCGATCCTTTCATTCTGGTTACACAAAAATCGAAATTTGTGGACTATTAAAACGTGTAAAACAACTAATACCAAAACGAATAAAAGATCGGCAAGCAACCGTTCGCATAAACTATATTAAACACTCGGTCGATTGAATAAGTATAATCCTGAATAGCAATAGACAAGTCGATCAGATTCTTATTATTGCATCCTAATTATAAGAAACCTATAGTTAGCGCCACAAATTGCTTATATAAAATCGTTTGCTTGGGTTTCTCGGTGGTATTAATTGGGCACGCTTCAACAGAAATCGGTAACTGTTGTTGTTGTTGTTGTTGTTGGCCTCCTTCGGTCGATGTTAACCATGAATAGACATCACAATCGCGTGAATATTCATGTTCTGCAGCTTTTGGAATGACTAAACAGTCTGAATTATAAGGAACGTTCTTCCTCGCAGAGCTAGAAACGATAATCAGTACTCGGTTGTATTGCATCAGTTGCAAGCCAGCAGCGTGATCTGCGTTCAGCAGCCAAGAGCTGTATCTGCTCATCCCCAGCTTGCAAAAGATGCTTTACACAATGCTTCCAATGTGAGCGGTCGAGAGCAAGTTCTCCTCTACTCGAAGGGTCAATGTCAAGATCTTTCATATCTCTTTTTCAAACGTCTTTGTACCGCAAGTGCGGTCTGCCCAATGATAGACTTCGTAATTGAAACTCACTATAGTGTAGATCTTTCGGAATACGATCATTTACCATTCTGTAGACATGACCAAGCCTACGCAGGCTGCGCCGTTCCAATAGGATGAACATCCTCTGCAGACCAGCTTTGAAGAGCAATTCAGCATTAGTCACTCTGTCCATCCACGATATGTTCAAGATACGACGGATGCTTCGTAGTACCAGGATAAACAAATACGAAGAGCGAATTGGTGAACAGACATGCAATTCTATCGAATATCTAACAGTGATCTAGGATTATGCCTACGCTGAACGTGTGGTAGAAACATGGTCATTGCGGTGATTATGATGACCCCATGCAACGAATGATCCTATAGGCGGTTGATATAAAAAAGATGGTTAAAATAATTTCAACAAGTTGAATGTACTGATATATCTAACATCTGGCGTTCGGTGTTTTATTATGTATATATTAACCTTGTGCGCAAGAATTGTGAGAAATATAATCAGTTAGCGTATGCCAATCACACCTTTTCTCATGCAAATATTTTGGAATGTTGAACAATATAATTGTTGTTGTTGCACCAATGTATTTTAATCTTGTCGGTCAATCACAAGTACTCAGTACTTAGCATGTACTGAGCAATTATTAGCCAGATTCAAATGGATCCGTTTAAAACCTAATCCCTCGTAGTGCGACTTATCTTTGGTATTACTAACGAACTGTTGGAAACGGTTCATTACAAAGTTTATGTTTAGAAAATACAAGCGTAAATGACCCAAAGTAAACTTAGGCATACTAAAAGCTGCATAGCAGAGCAACAAGAGGTGCAAACGGATTTGGAATGTGAATCTGAAGTGCATTATGTGTACCATTAATTTGGTACACGTCTATGCATCGACGCTGTTTGCGAAGCCTGCAGAGGAATACGCTCTCAATCATAAACTTATAGCAGTCCTCATAAACATACCACTAAAAACTGTATAGTTTAATTAAGTGATTTCAATGCCAGAGTGAGAGCAGATTACGAGTGTTGGAAACTGCTCCGGAAGGTTCGGTGTAGTTTAAACCGAAGGAAATAAAAATCTAGAACTATGCACACTTTTACAGAGTTTTTATTAGTAACACTTTTTATTCAAACAAGACCAACGGTTGCTTGGAATCATCCTTGCTGTAAACATTTTTATTAGCTTCATCATATTGTTGTTAGGCGCTCTAATATAGTGAGTGAACATCTTACCATATCATATCAAAGCGCAGACTGCGACAACAACAATTCAATGGTTTGTGCGATACTGAAGCTTTTCCATATGAGATTGTCTGCTAAGATAAGAGAAGACGTCACTCGCCTACGTGAACCTAAGCTATCTGCGTGATTTGTGAAGCCTTCATACCCGAAGTCAACAAGACAACACCAAACGAATCGGCTTGAGCAATCTGGAAGTCTATGAAGAGCTGCATATATTAAGTTGCACTTCTCACTAAATGTATAGATGGAAGACGCTATAAATTGTTAAGTGATTACCTCAGCAACAGACACATTAGAGTTCGTGTTAACGGACTATAAGCGGAGACATTCGATGTCACCTGTGGTGTTACACAAGGCGGTGCTTGGACTAAGACTGTTCCAGGTCTACATAAACGATCAACCAATACCAAATGACAGTAAAATCGTATTTTCTGCTTCTGATATAAAACTGTGGAGTTGAATCGGCAATGGCGATGATTGTATCTTGCTGCAAAATGATTTGGATGCATTGTACAACTAGTCATCCGACAATAAACTGTCATTAAATATGCAATAGTCGAAGATCATTTACATCGGTCCTGACCTTGACTTCTGCTATCAATTTAACCTCCGCGACATAAACCTGGGGTACATTGAACATGAAAAAGACCTGGGTGTCTAGTTTTGTGGTAGTTAAAAAAATGGTCCACAATGTAAAGCCGTTTATGAAAGCGTGTCACGGCTGCTCGGCATGTTGCGGCGGATATTTTCAGGTTTTTCCTCAGACTGTTTTTCTTCCATGATGAACACATATATACACCCGGTTCTAGACTATGTTGCACAAGGCTGACCAGCATGGCCCCAAAAGGATATTTTACTTCTGGATTGCATACACTGGAGAGCTACTAAGCTTGCCATTGTACTAGAAAGTATGCTATCCGCTTTCCGACTAAGACGAATTGAGCTGACGAATTGTGTGCACATGAGAATGCGAGGTGATCTATTCCTTGCATACGAAATACTCACTACCGTTTCCTACCCCCTGGACTTAATATTTCATTCCACACTCTAAACGGAACTGCCGCAGGTATTTTAGTTGGTGCGTAAGTGCTTTGTTTGGATTTTCGAACATTCCGATCTGGTAAGCTCAAACAGTTTGTCTACATTCAAATCAAAAATTGAAAATTATATGAGAGCAAATTCGAATTGTGCCCCGAACTATTAATGAACGATCATGGTCCCATTGATTTTGATTTTAGTTATACATATAAATGCATTTGTAGATAGAGTTCTACTGTATGGCTCATGCAAATTTGATAGCATTTTCAACCATAATTCTTGAATCTTGAATCTTGAATCTGGTTGGACCCTGTTGAAGAAGGAATTCCACCTGAGCTCATCAAATGCTGTAGATCAGCATACTTACAACCTATTCACCGTTTGATCCTTCAAAAGGAGTGTCCCACAAGAGATGCAACACACATATATCATCACGCTATTTAAAATAAGAAAGATAGATGCAACTGCAACAATTAAAAAGGAATCTCCTTTCTGAATGTTGTGGGTAAATTGTTTGCTAGCGTCTTACAGATCCGGCTACAAGTTTTAGCTGATAGAATTTACGCTGAATCTCAATGTGGCTCCCGCCGTTCATATGATTTTCTTTCTGAGACAACTTCAAGAAAAGCGTCGGGAACAGCATGTGCTATTATACGACGTTTTATAGACTTGAGGAAGGCATCTGTCTACGTCAGCCGGAAGGGTCTATACAAAATGCCTGATCCGATAGGCTACCTTTACTGACTGCTCAAACTCGTTATTTCTTTCCAATCTACCATAAAGTTCTCAGTTTATTTTAACGGTTTCAGTTTAAAAGCCTTTAAAATTCGCCGAATTTACCAATTCTCATTGATGTTTTAAATCGTATTCACTTTTAATCGACAGCGTTCGAATTTACTATTTGGAAAATTGGGCTCACTATTTCACAGCTAATATTTTACACGATTTAAGTTTGATACACAATGGTAAGCCGTTCTGGTTGTGTCCCCCGAGACTCACTGTTTTAGAGAATCCATTGTTTCAGTGATGAAGCTCACACGGGAATCGCTACCTCAGTTTGTATCAAAATGAAGAAGACAAAAGAATTTTCACTGTCATATGTTTATTATTATGGAATCTGGTTCCGTTTGGGAATGAGCTATTGCGAGAGTTAGTGTTGTTCTTATAGTACCGGCAGGATAAAAGGGTACATAAAAGGGTAAGTGTTTTGGTCACAGGTATGGCCAGGGTTAGTGTTCATGAATAACGAAAGCAAAATTATGCAGCATGTTTTGTTTAAAGTGAATTCACAAATATATCGAAGGGTGTATACGCATCTGTAGAAAATTGCTATTACTTCTTATCAATAAATTTTTTGTCCATAAAAGATATCAATTTGCATTGTGGCCTAAACATTGATCTCAATACCATTATTGATCGCCGGCGAGAACTCCCGTCTTTTTCGAATGCGTCCGTTGGTTGTGATTGAGCTCTTGTGAAGCGTATGTTTTTTATACTTGACCTTGGCAAGCAAAACTTCTTGTGATCCCAGCTTACAGTCACAGTAATATATTGAAAATTAAATTGCTATTCGTGCAACTGCAGATGAAATATTGTTGGATGAATGGATTGATGCGATATGGAAGATGTAGTGTGATTATGCAGGACGCCATTGTTTCAGCCTTTAAGACTACGCAATTACTTGTGAGTTCCCAAAGGTTTTCACGAGGTTTTATTAAAATTTTTCACCGCGCTAAAAACTTTCTGGTGCTGAAGAGCTACTTGAGAGCGTTAACGGAGATGGATGTGAATTTTTCAAGTGAACGTGACAAAACTATGGTTTGCTGAAGAGCGAGGTGCAAATCTGCACGCAATAATATTCTGATTGCAAAAACCATTGTTCTAGTTGTTTTTGTGAAAAATGCTACCTTTACTGGAATTTTGTTGTGCGGCAAGATGGTGAATAACATTCCAATACAAAAGGAGAGTATCATGCGATACGTGTGGAAATACGCGTGATTGCTTTTTATAACTATTTAGCCTCTCACATAGATATTGAGCTGCTTCTATTGTTGTAATGGAACAAGAGTAAAGAATAATATCCTGTGAGTAGCTGTTCTGAAAAATCATTTTTATTAGTAATTAAACAGCAAATGTTTTCAGAAAAAGAACTAAACCCGAAATAATTATTTTACTGGCTATTAAGTTTAGTTCATGGTACATTACCAGTACGCACGTAAATTTACCAATTCTCATTGATGCTTTCAATCGTATTCACATTTAATTGACAAGCGTTCCAATTTTCTATTTGGAAAACTATGTTCATTATTTCACGGCAAATATCCTACACGAGCTAAGTTTAGGTACAGATACGGCGAATGCCTCAAAGCTAAGAACTCAGTAGGTTTTGTATTGGAATGAGGAGTGCGCTCAATAATAGCCATAAGATGACAGGTATATAAAGTAAATTAACAAAATCTCTCAACAATCAATAGGGACAGTCACACCATAAATTTTGCCATATACTCATCGAGTTTAGGATAAAAAAACTCAACAGATTTTAAGAGTGTGATTGCTCCGGCAAAATGTTCCAAGGATTCAAGCACTTAATAATTCAGGGATTTGGTTTTAAAATTTTCATACTTCACAACACCACAGGATTATGGTATGAATAAAAATGTTAAAACGATAAGAGTATAAACGTAATACAGAATAACAAATGTACCGCTCAGGAATGATGTTATTTTTAAGGGTTGTAATTGCAAATTCGTTTTAAATACAGCCAGGAAACGAAAGTCCACCACATGTTGGTGTCATGAATACCAATAAAAATGGCGCCGCTAGTCAATATCGAAACTTGTAACATAAAGTAATAGGGGTTTTCCGTGTTTTTGGAATTATCAAAATTTCTCCAAATGTTTCGATTGCTGAGTTGCATGAATACTCATGACCTTCCGCTGAAACGGTGTCACGGACACATGAAGAGCAATTAATTGCGAGAGCATTTGCTTTTTCCGGCGCGGTCTTGGTGAGTTTTTCACCATTCTGGACGGCAAAATACCAGGTTTGAATCTATTAAGTTTGAACCGCATCACAAGTTGTTCGTGGGTTTGTCCTATCCGATTGCTTGCTTCGATTTATTATCCTGGGCTAACGCAACTGGATCTTATGTGTCAGGTTTTTGCTATTAGCTTACCATTAAAAATTAATACAATCGGTCCTTTTGTTGTCAAGACGGTGAGCTTTAAAGGACTAGGTCCTTGACCGTTATAGTCGGCAGACCGCGGTAGCATAAAAACATCCACAAATAGGGATTTTCGATAACACGTCCATGTACTCCGATATCGCAGCGTTATTAATAAATGGCGTGTCATTCATAAAAGTCAGTTCTGATTTCCGTAAAGTTTGAAAAACGTTCTATTAAACATTTTCAGCGGCGGCGCTAAACACAATCTGTTGCCGAACGCACTCAAGTGCGTAAACAGAGATGGATGCGAATTTTTCGATTACTAAGGCTGACAAATGTAAAGTAAAGGTTTTTATGAACGAAAGCGATTATTAGAACAAGGTTGGGGTACATGGCCCGTTAGAAACAGATATATAATGGCGAAATGAAAAATGTAATGAATAACTGCAAGATGGTAATCTGTATGTGCTTAATTTGCGTTAAGTAGAGTTTGGCCAATGGCATGTGGTATTTCTCATACAACCTTGGATGAAATCAACTGGAATGGACAACCAAAGAAAAGGACCTCGGTGTATGGATTAGAGGAAGTCTTAAGAATAGCATGCAATGCGAAGCAGTGTACAACCGAGATAGCCGCATGCTAGGTATGCTTCGGAGGATTTTCGGACATTTTCCCAGTGAATCATTCTCCATGCTCATAAATACGTATATTAACCCGGTGATGGATTACTCAGTGCAAGCTTGGTCGCCGTGGCTACAAAAGGACATCAAGCTGCTCGAGAGGATTTATCACAGAGCAACTAAAATGGTTGGATGCCTCCGCAAACTACAATATGACAATCGACTTGAAAATCTTAATTTGGATACACTGCTTCGCAGACGGGTTAGATTTGATCTAATCCTAATGAACTCAATGCGCATCCTCTGAGGCATCTATTTCGTCTCCGGTCAAGCCATGTCACACGTACTCACCCATTGGCGTTTTGATATTGCACATTCCCACCGGAACTGCCGTCGGTTCTTCTATTCGGTGCGCGTATGTTTTTTGATAGAACTCCCTACCGTCAGATGTTGTTCAATCATCTAATGAAAGGATTTTCAGGAACAAATTGTATATGCTTATGCGTAGTAATTCCACCCTACATCCCGTTTATATAACATGATCTTTTCCAAAAGAATAATTTTTTTCCATCATACAGCGACAATACATAACATTTTTTTAACTACAAAACTGTCGATCATCCTAATGACTCAATTTATTTTGTATATATATTTATTTTCCTTATACGAATATCCTGCGGTGTTGTACAGCAACGAGCTTTTTTATACCATAAATTCTTGAATCTTGAATCTTGAATCTTGAATCTATAACCTGTATCCAATGTCAACTCTAACTAAAAGGTTCTACGACCGACATAAAATACATAAAAGGCATTCCTGTATAACCTATCATCGACGGTATCCGATCACTGGCGCACGAATTAGCTTGCCATCTTGTTTACTTGTTCAAACATCTAGTGGGTTTTACAGCCTCGTTCATCAATAACGCATATGAATTTGCAGCACGCTTAATTCCAGTAACAATTAGCTTTAATATGAAAATTTTGTTCACCAACGTCGATACGCCAAGTTCGTAAGATCTGAAGTCAGTTTGTCAGATCACAAAAAATTTAGCGTCCAGCAAATTATCAACGTCTTATCGATTTGCATAAGCATGAAACAATTTGTATTTAATGAACAATTATGTAGACACAAAGAAGGGTTAACAATGGGTTTACCCATATGCCCAGTACTTGCAAACAGCCCTTAATAATATAGGATTCAAGCCAAAATTTTGGTGGCCCTATGTTGATGACAATTTTGTTATTAACAGTGATATCAGTTGTAGGCCTACTTCAAATATATAAATGAAATAGTCAAATGTTTTACGGTCACAAAGGAAGTGTAATCCTGCACGATCACTCTTTAATTTTTGGAATGTTTAGCACAAAATGAAGACGTGAAAATAAATACTTTTGTCGATTGGAAACCTATCAATACAAATGCTTCACTACGATAAACTTCCGCTTATCAAAAGCAGATCTTCAGTCCCATACTGGCGAATAATCCTGGTCATTCCTACTAGACGTGACACACAGTAGGCGTAATATAGGCTGTTTAGCGGTTAGGTAAAATAAGTAAAGGTGGGTTGACTACTACTTAATCATGTTTCCTGTCTTGACTATCACACTTGGTCTTGAAAAACGTCCGTGTCAGAAGTAAGATTTTACCCAAAAACTACTCTAAACGATGGAACTCAAATTACTCTTATATTTCTCTGGTTATGATAAAATTACGCCCAATATCCTCTAGCATTTTGCACACTTTCTATGCGGACTTCTGATCAGTTATTCTGTTGATCGCTGGTAAAATAGACGGAATGAAATTCCGATATAATCTACCGGATTTCACAGCCCACAAATTACCTGCTTGTTACCTGTTGTCCGCCGTATCAAAGATGTTTGAGATGATCGTAGTGAAAATATTGAGCAAATACCATGAAGAAAATAAGCTATTTCAGGGAGCGCAACACAGTTTTAGAAAGGGATACTCCAGCCTTATTAACCTTCTACTTACCCTTGACGTGAAGACTCGAGCAGTAGATGTTCTGGATGTATGTTACCTTGGTATGTCGAATGCATTTGACCTGGCAAATCACAGTTTTCTCTCGCAGAATCTAGACGTTGTGATATCACTTGCACACTATTATCCTTGCTACAAAATTACCTGATTGATCGGATTGTTCAATTATATGTGGACGGAGCTTTTTCGAATCCGGTAGCCGTGATATCTTGAGTGCTTCAGTGATCCGTCCTTGGACTAATCCTTTTCGCACTATATGCCAATGACATACCGGCTCTCATCAAATGTAAGATTGTTCTGTTCGCCGAGGTTAAAAATTCAATGGCCTTAATCATTCCACATTCCTGACTGACTGTTTTTCAAGTATCCGCTCATCCAGATGCCATTATGTTTCCTTCATTATTTTCATGGCATTAGCAAAACGTAACATCACTCATGGTAATACTTGGGAAACATCATGTATAACAAGAAAATTATAGGCCTGGGCACTGAAAATGGGTGGAGGTCTGTGGTGACATTGACGGTTTTTCAGATAATCTTAAAACAGTCACCAAAGCCATGCTAATAAAAGGTATATACACAAATTGAGGAAATGTTTGTGAGAGTGCAGATTACAAGTCTTGGCAAAATTGTCTAGGAAGTTTCACAATTGGTAGAAAAAATGAAATAAGAAAACGCGTTTTGAAACTGTGCACATAGTTCAAGATTTACGTCTCGGACGTAAATTTCTAGCAAAGCCACTGCATAAAGTCTCTTGGAAACATCCTCGTTTCATAACATTGATCGTTCACGTTTAGCTCAGTTCGTTGTACCGTGTCCAGGATAATTTAAACTATTATGCGGACAACTGGTTACCTATAAGTAAACGTAAGTTTGAAATATAAGAGATATAAAATCAGTGCAAAATGATCCGAAAGGTTTAGGATTGTTAAAGATAATCATATCAATAGGAACGGGTTTCGCTCTCAACCTTGTAAACGCTTGAGGCTGGAAATACACCACAGATTAAAATTTCTTTTTAGTTATCGACGTTATTGATGCTCGAATTCTGTGATGCGCAAGTCGTTTCATCTTGACCTAATGGATTATTATGTCTCATCCAACTGATTAAAAACTGATTCTGCAGATAAATTTTTACCTGAATCCTAAACTGCGTGGTAAGCAAACAAAGCACGTTTTTAATACCTATGTTAATCGTGATTACAATATTATTCCGTATATTTCGTGAATCTGCTTTTTAGACCATTAAATTAAATTAAATTGATTCAGAGTAATATACCAATCAAAAACCTCGAAAGCAGAACACAACGATATGCTAGTTGAATGACGTAACCGCCTCAACACACGACAGTACGCTCAAATGCTAATCATGGGTTATTACATGTTTCCGTGGCTATCCTCAACAAGCCATCATCAACGAATTCACTGGAGCACACACGTCGCGAAGAAAATGACCTAGTAACCTTGTACAACCTAGTCTTGAAACATACTCGAATAAACGCAACTGATCTGCCATCTACGCTAGACCTTGTTTTGACTTCAAACGCATTGGCTATCGAAACAATCGCCAACGAAAATTCATTTGGACGGAGTAACCATGTCGCGAACGTGTTCGATTATGTCTGTAGTGATTTGAAACACAGCGACGAGATGAAGGTAATCAGTAAAGCCAAACTTTTGAGACTTAGAAAAGCACTTTGTTAACTAAACGAGATGCAGCTTGATTTTAGTCACTCAAATAATCATTTCAACTCACTGTTGAACTATTTTCATATAAAAATCCAAACCAACTCTCAATTAATTACCCGCAAAGATGTCCAAACTTTCCGAATTACTGATCATAGTTGAACATAAAAATGGATTTCACTGAAAAGACATGCCTGGGCCATTCATCATGCATTCATTCACGCAACTTGGTTTCAATTTTGCTGAATACAGAGTGACCACCAACTTTCGAAAGGACAAAACGTACCAGCAACATATGGTGAAATAAATGAAATATAATCCAAAAATACTGTACAAAATGGTGAATGAATGAAACAAAGTGAAACCACGTGTTTTTCCGCTCATGAGAGAACAAGAAATGAGTACTAGAGTTCAAGAGACAGGGGATGTTTCTGCGAACGTTTTGTGCCCGAAACAGCATCTTGGTTTATCAAACACATTAGAACCCCTAACTGAACCAATAATTGACCAAGTCGTTGGGGAACGACGAACGACGCGGAAGACGTTTCTTTGTCTGTGAGTAATTAGGGTCCGTCATTATGCGATAGGTTGCGGATCCAATCACGTGTTTGGCCATTCGATTAGTCATAACTATAACAACGCTTTTGGCACTGATTTAGATTGCCTGGCATTCGTAATTCAAAGTAACGATTTGGCTTGCGCCGGATTTTCAAAACCTTTATTTACTGAAACCAAAGAAACGTGTCATACCAAAGTAATATTTGCATGCTTGAATCGAGAAGAAACCTCATCCGAGGTAAAAATGAAGCAGACTGGTGAAAGACCACCGGATGCCAGCCAGCAGATGAATCTTCTCTCGATGACAGCAACAACAAATATTGCCACACGGAATGTCCGTACGATGTATGAGACCAAAAAGGCTGCACAGTTCGCGAAAGAAATTCAAAGGTATGGAATAGAAATGCTGGGATATGTGGAAATTAAATAGAATGGATCTGGTATGTTGGTTTTGACATCCGAGGAACGGATTATTTAGTCAGGTCATGAAGATGAGAACCATAGTCATTCGGAAGGCGCCGCCATTATGTTTTCCCTAGTAGCTGCAGGCGCTCTCATTGGATGGGAACCCGTTGACTCACGGATAATCACAGCCAGATTTAACTCCAAGGTGAGAAATGTGACGGTAATTCAATGTTAGGCGCCCACACATAATGCTAACGTTGAGTCTGAAGACGAATTTTACCTGCGTCTGCAGTCTGTCCTAGACAAGACACCCAAGCGAGATATCAAGATTTTGATGAGTGATATGAACGCGAAAATGGGTCCAGACAACACAGGGAGAGAATCTGTAATAGGTACACACGTCCTAGGTGAAATGAATGAGAACGCTGAACGTTTCGCAGATTTTTTGCGCGCTTAACGATCTGGTCATTGGAGACAGCAACTTTCAACACCGCAACATCCACAAGGCCACCTGGACATCACCTGATGGTGTTACTGCCAACTGATCCCCTATCGATTTCACGAAATAGAGACAATCTCCTTGATACACGTGTAATGTGAAGTGCGGATGTTGCTTCAGACCACTACCTTCTGAGGGCCATATCTAAAATCAAGTTGAGAGCTTCTACGGAACCGGCAGTTGGCCTGGTAAAAAGTATCACACGCAAAAACTACGGGAAGAGCTTACAAGAGAGATTTTCCGAATCTCACTGAAAAACAGATTAGAATCGCTTAAAAACTTGACCCCTGAACTCTCAATGAATGAACACTGGATCGCTCTGAAATATATTTAGAAAGACACTTGAAGGCACGTAATTGGCGGACGGGTAAAGAATGACAAAGAGGGGATCTCGAGTGAGAATCGGACACTGATCAACTCAAGAAGGCAGCTTAAACAACAAATCCTTCAGTGTAAGGACACCAAGCAGGAAAACCAATTGATCGAACTATTCGGCTTTCTAAAGGAAGACGAGAAAAGAAGTAGCAGATGCGACAAGACACGGTTCTCTTAAATGCTGGCAAATGAGGCAGAACGTCCAGCGGAAAAGCGAGACCTGAACCGCGTATACAGCATTACCAGAACCCTATCAGGAAGGCAAAATAATGAAGGACGGTAAACGTAACCATATCGGTCCGGAATCGGCGCAAAGAAAGCGATGGAAGAACACTTCAAGAGACTCCTAAATAGACCAGCACCTACTTCAGTCACTGACATCCCACTTGCAGCAAATTTCCTAGAAGTATACACTGATCCCTTCGGTCGAAATGAGATTCTTTTTGCCTCAAAATCGTTGGAGAACGGTTAACAAAAAGCGGTAATTTCCTTTGATGTAGCCGTGCTAATATTTTTAATGTTGGTGGCAAGCATATCCGTTATTGAAAATTGAACTTGCAAATTTTAACTCAATTGACGTATTTTTATAATTCAAGTTCACAGATTAATATGCTATGATTTTATCAATATTTTGCTTCAAACACCGTAGGTTCCTCGAACCGTGCTATTGGACAACACAATCGATAAGCACATTTAATTGTTCGGGGTCTACGGACAAATGAGTACAAGCTAACAACGAGGACATGCAGAATTATTGTCAATCATAGTAGATGAAGTCGAAACTCAGCAGATAAATTCAAATGTTGGCCACCGCCCAGATGCTTCGAAAGAAGTTTCGCTGATTATGTCATCTAGCTTGATGACGAAATGTCCGCAATCAACCATACCATCTCGGATAACATTTATGGCCGAAATCCGGTAATTGACTACAAGTTTTCACAACTATTTCATACAATTTCGAGTGTGATACGCTTATACATGCAAGGCGTTGTTAGTCATTCGGTTGAAGAACCGCATCAACCCAAGAATAGCTTACATTGTTGCATCAATTACAAAATAAAAGTGTTTCCCAAGTCATTAAAAGGAAGACTAAAAAGCAATACTCATTAAGCACAGCAATGAGCAAACAAGCCACGTCGAGATTGGGTCAACAGACCAATGACAACACGCAAACGAGTACTTGCAAGGATTCTAGCCAATAATAGTCAATGTGGTCCCATTGTTTATCTTGACACTTAGCCTACGTAATCGTTTCAATTCGTTTTATTAATGTGGCCTATTTTATCCCAAACACATGTTGACTACAGCGATTTTGGTCTCATGTTATACTTATTTCGTGAATTGCCCGATCATTGCGATCAAACATTAGTTTTATACAATCAATGATGTTGTTCATATCACCAAAATATTATCCCCATCACGGACCTTTAACGCTTACCATCATGTGAACAGCAGGATTAGTTTTACTTCTTATAAAATGGCAAATGTTATAAACAAATCTATAATTTGGATCAGTAATAAAACACTGCTCCTGCAACGAACATACATTACAAGGCGGTTTCCTTTCATTTATTAAACATGCATTCAAATTGTCAATATATTGTGTAGCTGGCAGCTTTAGAGCAAAAACAATACAACTAAAAGTCTCTTGTGAAAAATATATTAGGTTATTTTGTATCAAAATATTGAATGAAGGCTACTACCGGATAAGCGAGAATCAATTTCTTTTAAAATGAACGGTACGTAATAAATTATCGTAAAATTACAAGAACAAATGCATTCACATTCAACACCAAATACAATTGTCATGTTTAATCTCACAAATTGGTTACCACTAATTTTTTAGATAACTATTGACCTTCCCCTAAGTGGACCGCCTTCATGGATTTACAAGACCCATTTGCCCTAAGCATGCATGTTTTGAGGCGTAAGTCGTCCGTCTTCACCTTTTCTCCTGTCAGTAGAAGCAGAATCACGCGTGAGGGACTCCATTACTTTAGATAGCACTAGTAATAAAGCTTTTGGAAGATTTTTTAACGTCAATACATGTTATCGTCTCCAATCATCACTGTTGTAAACTGTCAGCGTGCACGATTAAATCATTTGATGTATATTAATTCAACCATAGCGGATGACCTCTCGCTAAACACAGAGATTGATAAACTGGTTTACAGTGCATCTGATATTTTGTCATGAATAAACTTTCGTGTCTGGGGCAACCACAAGTTGACTGCGCTGACAACGATGAATCAAGGCACAAACGGATGTTGAAGTATCTGTCGTATCTTGAACATATTGTGGATGGACAAAGTGAATAATACTGGAGTCCTTTCAAATGCTATTCTAGATAGTATGATCATCCTATAGTGACAGCATCCCCTATGGTGGCTCGGTCACGTCTACAAATTGGAAAATGACCGTATTACAAAATATCTGCTCTATGGTGGGTTGAAATCAAAAGATCGACCATTGAGCACACCGCACTTGCGATACAAAAAACGTTTTCATTAGAGATATGAAAGATCTCGACATTGACCTCACGAGTTATGAAGAACCCGCTTTTGACGCGCGCATTGGAGGCATTGTTTAAAGCGTAATCTGCGAACGATGGAAGAGCAGATATGACTGATGAACGCAGATAACCCCACCGGCGTACAACTGTGTCGCCGATTGACCGAGTATTGCCTATAGCTTCCAGCGCTGCGAGAGAGAATGATCTTCCGAATGGGAATGTTTATTCATTCGAAAAGATTTCCTAAATGAAAAAATAATGCGATTGTGATTTGCAACCATGGTGGACATCAATTGAGAGAAGCCAACAACAACAGCCAACTAACAAAATATATCTTCTCAAATTTAGTAAAGAATAACATATCATGCTGCTCAAACACGTTTTTTTGAATGGAATGCATCATTTGTTCCTTCAATCATGCAAAGGGGCCCGTAGCAGAAATCAGATGTGCCCCACCTGCATTTTGCGTAGTATATGTCATTTAGGTAAAACAATCTCAGTAAATTTCATCGAATGCTCACGCAAATATCTGAACTTATTTCTTGTGCATCAAGAAAACTCGCGGTATTTTCTACTCATACACTTTAAGTAGCATAGTAATTCAACCACTAATCGAAGGAAATAATCATAATTGACAAAAACGTCATGTTACAATAGCAATTTACACAAACTTCGATCGTCCATGGTCGTACTCAATGCAGCATTTACGCGTTCAAGTATCCTCATAGATCATAAAGAATTGTTTATTTTTTGAAACAGAAACTACCTTGTTATTTTATTATTAAGCAATATGTTAATTATTATCTTTCCGATACCACTGGAAAGGTGTTCAGGTTACAAGAATCATAAATTTATAGCATAAAAAGCAGTAGCACAATATGATATGTGTTTAGGCACTCGTGATTAGAGAGTTCGGGCGTGCAAGTGTTATCCAACAGTGATATACACACGAAAATAGTTTACCATACGTCCACTCTTTCAATCGCATGCCAATTGAAATTAGTGAAAACAGCATGAAAACCGTTGCGAGGTTTGTGCGTGGTAAAAGTGCTTGCAAGTGAGCATTTTTTGTTTGTGATCATGGGTTTAAACCCTGAGTGGATCCTTATTGGCACATGCGATTGAACAGGTTTTTCGTGTCAAACATATTCTCAGTCTGTTACAAGTGCAACTTGTTTACAATTCTTCCACTTTTTCAACCGCATGCAGATCTTGATTTTACTGTCCCTACCTGATGAGTACAAACAGCGTGTTATGAAAATGCACGCAAATGAACACTTGACTTTTGTTTCACGTCATATTTCGAGCAGATTCATATTCACGTTATTCTTATCCATGTATTGTAGATCTCGATATCAAATACCGAAAAGATTGCAGTGAAATACTTTTTCTTTGTAACTTAGTATTTTGTACATACAACATTTTGCCTTACAAGGTTATTCCTTTTTTGGGCATGTACACTTCATTCGTATTATTGCTCGTATAATATACTTTTTGGCGGTTAATACAATTTTGAACTCGGACTTTGTCTTCTTCCGCGGAGTTTGCGGAATTGTGATTAACGGTTTCTCCAACATTTTAGCGCATTCTGCACCTTGGATTCCATGTCTTAGACTTTCCTGTGTGGATTATTTCACTACCGTTGGACTTCACTGGATTTTTATTTGGACTTTTGCTCCTTTGGTCTTTTAGTGCGTTCTTTCCATTTTTGCAGTATTGTGTGTAGTGCAGACGTATTTTTCTTTGGTCCACTACAACATGGGCCAAGTTGTTCTGTCCACAAAAATATGAATTTTATTCCAAAATTGTTTTCGGAAATCGACCGAGTTGAACAGAATCAAATAACCAACAACATTAGAGTAGAATACCATTCCGAAACGCTAAAATCTCACCGGAAGCACAGGACCGGTTTCGAGGTTTTTGCCTCTCATCAGCTATGCGTATCCGCTGGACTCTTCGCGTTTCGAACTAGTATTTGTGTAGACGGATGGCGTAATGTGAACTGAAGTTCTCGTCTACTCGCTACTTTATTAGTAGCTGAATGGACTAAACTAAGCTCCATCTGATCAAACGGCGTATTGCCGCGAGGGTTATTACAACCTTTGGATAGATCAGAGTAGAATACCATTCCGAAACGCTAAAATCTCACCGGAAGCACAGGACCGGTTTCGAGGTTTTTGCCTCTCATCAGCTATGCGTATCCGCTGGACCCTTCGCGTTTCGAACTAGTATTTGTGTAGACGGATGGCGTAATGTGAACTGAAGTTCTCGTCTACTCGCTACTTTATAAGTAGCTGAAGGGACTAAACTAAGCCCCAACTGATCCAACGGCGTATTGCCGCGAGGGTTATTACAACCCCAGGATAGATCAGAGTAGAATACCATTCCGAAACGCTAAAATCTCACCGGAAGCACAGGACCGGTTTCGAGGTTTTTGCCTCTCATCAGCTATGCGTATCCGCTGGACTCTTCGCGTTTCGAACTAGTATTTGTGTAGACGGATGGCGTAATGTGAACTGAAGTTCGCGTCTACTCGCTACTTTATAAGTAGCTGAAGGGACTAAACTAAGCCCCAACTGATCCAACGGCGTATTGCCGCGAGGGTTATTACAACCCCTGGATAGTTCAAAGTAGAATACCATTCCGAAACGCTAAAATCTCACCGGAAGCACAGGACCGGTTTCGAGGTTTTTGCCTCTCATCAGCTATGCGTATCCGCTGGACTCTTCGCGTTTCGAACTGGTATTTGTGTAGACGGATGGCGTAATGTGAACTGAAGTTCGCGTCTACTCGCTACTTTATAAGTATGTGAAGGGACTAAACTAAGTCCCAACTGATCCAACGGAGTATTGCCGCGAGGGTTATTACAACCCCTGGATAGTTCAAAGTGGAATACCATTCCGAAACGCTAAAATCTCACCGGAAGCACAGGACCGGTTTCGAGGTTTTTGCCTCTCATAAGCTATGCGTATCCGCTGGACTCTTCGCGTTTCGAACTAGTATTTGTGTAGACGGGTGGCGTAATTTGAACTGAAGTTCTCGTCTACTTGCTACTTTATAAGTAGCTGAAGGGACTAAACTAAGCCCCAACTGATCCAACGGCGTATTGCCGCGAGGGTTATTACAACCCCAGGATAGATCCGAGTAGAATACCATTCCGAAACGCTAAAATCTCAACGGAAGCACAGGACCGGTTTCGAGGTTTTGGCCTCTCATAGCTTGCGTATCCGATGACAGTCTGTGCGTTTCGAAACTAGTTATTTGTGTAGAGGGATGGCGTAATGTGAACTGAAGTTCTCGTCTACTCGCTACTTTATAAGTAGCTGAAGGGACTAAACTAAGCCCCAAATGATCCAACGGCGTATTGCCGCGAGGGTTATTACAACCCCAGGATAGATCAGAGTAGAATACCATTACGAAACGCTAAAATCTCAACGGAAGCACAGGACCGGTTTCGAGGTTTTTGCCTCTCATCAGCTATGCGTATCCGCTGGACTCTTCGCGTTTCGAACTGGTATTTGTGTAGACGGATGGCGTAATGTGAACTGAAGTTCGCGTCTACTCGCTACTTTATAAGTAGCTGAAGGAACTAAACTAAGTCCCAACTGATCCAACGGCGTATTGCCGCGAGGGTTATTACAACCCCTGGATAGTTCAAAGTGGAATACCATTCCGAAACGCTAAAATCTCACCGGAAGCACAGGACCGGTTTCGAGGTTTTTGCCTCTCATCAGCTATGCGTATCCGCTGGACTCTTCGCGTTTCGAACTAGTATTTGTGTAGACGGATGGCGTAATGTGAAATGAAGTTCGCGTCTACTCGCTACTTTATAAGTAGCTGAAGGGACTAAACTAAGTCCCAACTGATCCAACGGCGTATTGCCGCGAGGGTTATTACAACCCTTGGATAGTTCAAAGTGGAATACCATTCCGAAACGCTAAAATCTCACCGGAAGCACAGGACCGGTTTCGAGGTTTTCGCCTCTCATCAGCTATGCGTATACGCTGGACTCTTCGCGTTTCGAACTAGTATTTGTGTAGACGGATGGCGCAATGTGAACTGAAGTTCGCGTCTACTCGCTACTTTATAAGTAGCTGAAGGGACTAAACTAAGCCCCAACTGATCCAACGGCTTATTGCCGCGAGGGTTATTACAACCCCAGGATAGATCAGAGTAGAATACCATTCCGAAACGCTAAAATCTCACCGGAAGCACAGGACCGGTTTCGAGGTTTTTGCCTCTCATCAGCTATGCGCATCCGCTGGACTCTTCGCGTTTCGAACTGGTATTTGTGTAGACGGATGGCGTAATGTGAACTGAAGTTCGCGTCTACTCGCTACTTTATAAGTAGCTGAAGGGACTAAACTAAGTCCCAACTGATCCAACGACGTATTGCCGCGAGGGTTATTACAACCCCTGGATAGTTCAAAGTGGAATACCATTCCGAAACGCTAAAATCTCACCGGAAGCACAGGACCGGTGTAAATGACGAAAATTTTGTGTAAAATTCCTTCTTATTTTTCTGTTTGAACAATTGAATTCTTCTTAATTCTCAACAATTTTATCTTACATTGTTTTTGTGTACACATTTTCCTTATGCTCTTGTATACCCCGTTTTGTTTTACTGAAGTAATTTATATTGCTTGGCTGCCATTAAAATTCCACATATTTTGCTCGTGGTATTTGGAGAAAACAGAGACGATTGTTCACCACTGTATTGGTAATTCTATTTCTTTGCATTTATCATTTGGCAGTCTATCTTGTCAGCATTGGCTGAATTTGTTGTTGTCATTTGGAAACTTTGAGCATTTTGGCTCACATCATTTGTACAACCCGGTACAGTTGAGGTTTGTTAATTGTTATTGTCTATTAATATTGTTAATAGAACCGTAGTAAACTCGAATCATTGTGGTTTTGAATTGTCGAAACTAAGAAACGGGTGGTCTACGCGTTAAACAACGACTTTAGTCGATACAGTTCTCAACTCGGATTGTCCTACAAGAAGAAACAGAAAAAAGAATTGCTCAATTGGAACGGTTGATTTGGATCGTCTGCCAATTTGAACAAGGATCAATTTGGATCTTCGTGCCGCAATTCTAATTCGTTTCAAAACTCGGTGACGTCCCCTGTTTTTCTTTTTTGTTGAACTGAACTTATATCTTCGTTTTTTGCATTTATTGATAATGCCTAAAAAATCGAAACGGTTGATCCCTACTGGGAAACATTTTGATAGTGAATGTAATGACACTGCTGGTTCTGCCTCACATAGCTCTTGC
>JACCGJ010008551.1:0-104098 GCA_013407085.1 Atriophallophorus winterbourni | reverse complement strand
AAAAGAGATATGGAAGCTCTTGGCATTGACCCGGCGAGTTAGGAAGAACTTGCTCTTGACCGCTGCTCTTGACAGTGGAGACATTGTGTAAATCGTCGTTTGCAAGCTGAGAAGGAGCAGATACAACTCTTGGCGCTGAACGCAGATCATGCTGCCGGTGTGTAACTGAGTTCTGACTATCGTTGCAAGCGCTGCGGGGGAGATTGTTCATCCCGAATCCCTCGGACTGTTTATCACTCAAAAAAAGCTGCAAAACTGAACTTCACGCGTTTGTGATTTACATCCTGGTCTACCTCGACCGAAGGAGGCCCCAACAACAACCACCAAAAATAAATGTTCATCTTAATTAACTTACATTTTTACAGCCACCTGGTGCCATTGTTTATGAAGTGGTTCTTACGAGCAACTCGCCAACAGGGGAGTATATTCTAGATCCTTTGAATGCCATGAATATGGGTTAACGAAACCGCTATACCAACAGACGTGAGGCCAGACTGATCCACCGAGTCTTCAATGTGGAAACAACAATCGATCGCCTCGAGTTCCCACTTTTGGCCGCAGAAATAACTTCGTTGAAGCCACCATCGTTCACTAAAGAGGCACAATTTTGAGTGGGAACATTTTTCTCTGGGCCAGCTGTCTAAAGAACGACTGACTTCTTCCAACACCTCCTTCGGAATCGTAGGGCTCTTGTTGTCTCTACCAGTCGTGGGCCTCGCGAAAATTCCTCAGCACCCTGAGCTTGAATGGAATGTGGCACCCATGTCAGGTCCGAATCGGTCCACGTGGATATCCTTGTGATGTACTAGTTGTATGTCTAGCTTTGAGTACCTGTATTGAGTAGGTTCCAGATTACTATCCCAGACTTTCCCCCCAAGTCACTCACACATCGGCGCCATTTGATAACTTCTGAAGAATGCAGAAGACGTTTAATTGAAATTTATTTCGCGGGAGAGATATGCATTGATTTTTACGAACGTCAATCTTCCGTAGTGGGAGTATCGCCAATTGGCTCGAGATGTCCTGGCGCATATCTCCGCAATATTTCTTCTTCTGTTTGATATGAACCCCAGCAATTTGCCAGCCGTTAAGAAATGTCCACATAGTGGTATGTTGGCAAGAAGAGTGTGGCTGTAATGCATGATGCCAGCCTTCTACAGCATTATTTGTTCTTGGTCTCCTAGACCAAGCGTTGAGATAAATGATTTGCAGTTACGGTACTGCTCTAACCGATTGCACACAAATTTCTTTCCATTGTGAATACAAGATCGGTCCCAAACATATTCCAATCATCTGATTTGCAGGTACGTTGCCTGAAAAACAACGTGTTTTCGTGCAGGCTTAAACGAGCCCATTCATGTTATCATCTGGTTCTGTAACGAAGCATGCACAATGTGCTATCGAAAGTTGGCCAATCAACAACCATTGTCTTCCATACGAGTATCTAATTTCATTTTGTGACTTTAGTTGTTTACTACTCGTGACAGTGTGCCTTTTACCATGGCCATTGCAAAGAGGAGATTAACCGCAACGAAAGTCATTTTTCAATATGTTCTGGTTTTCGTGGTCGAGTTCAATAAGTGTACAAAATACAATTTTGTTCAAATATTGAAGAGAATACCTGTGGCTCAAAGATTGGGTTCTCTTTATTCGCTGGAATGAGCTGACTTTGTAGCGGTATGAGGTTTCGTCATCAAGCTCGATGTCATTGTGCGTATAACTTCTTATTAAGTGACCTAAGCGTTGCATGCTCTGGTTTTATAGGTTGACCGATCTGTTTCTCTGCGCGTCACTGTTTGTTCTCAAAGTCACTTGACTCAATGTTTGTTTCCCTATGAGTACATTCACACCTTCCAGTTGAATATAGTGAGTTCAAGGCTGTAATGTGGAGTCCCGGTCCAATTAGATCTCTTTCCAGCTGACTTGTGGTTTGACGTGAATTGAAAATTGGGATTATTTAACATGATAACTGCCGACTGGTATTCATGATGTCTGCTACTCAAACTTTCACCTGTCTGTCCCCGGTAATGCGCATGATATTTCGTAGACCATGCTCGTTTTCTCTTGTGTGAATCCACAAATTGCCTTGCATGCTGGTTGAGTAACGTTCGCATAGGTCTATGGGCAAAGATTATCCCGAGTTGTAACACTCTTGTCGCAATTTCTGAAACGTTCTCATTGATTAATAGAGGTTTACTGACTTGTGTGTTCTATTTTTCCAGAGGAAAGCTTGACATTTTGTATCTGGGTACTAAGTTCTTTTAGTAGCGTTTCTCTTGAAAGCTTTGCAAAGGTATTTCTCTTCCATCATCAGCACTTCATGGGTTTTGCCTGGTTGAACTGCCTTCGTACACAGCCCGTTTTTTGGGAAATCGGGTGGTTGTTTCTGAAGTTGAGTATTTGGTCCGTATGCGTGCGTCTCTGGTAGACGCTAATCGGAAGTCATCCTGTTTCTTTTTTGGTGACGATGATATCTAAGCCTCGTAGGCATTTATTGTTTTCTTTATCTTTTGTGAGCTTTATTCTTGTATTAACTGGTCAAAAGGCATAATCACTTTGCGATTTCTCGATTTTACCGAAAGTTTGGTCTACGTAGCTTATCCAAAAATTTCGGTTTTATCAATGGAATGGCACCGTTCTAATCTCTCTAATATTGATTTTGCTATGAGTTTGGAGATAGGCAATCCCATTGGAGTTTCCTTCGATCGGCTGGTACAATTTTCTATAGTTCGTGGTGTTAATTTCAATTCCATCCATATATTGTTTCGTTAATGAAATAAAATTGATTGTTTGTCAAGTGTGATATCAATCGCAGTTAACGGAGCTGACGTCGGAGGAGAACACAAACTCGTCGTGTGTTGTCTTATCGTATCATTTTATCTTTATTGACCTATCTAGAGGTTGTTGTGTCCCGTAGCACTTTTTCGACATTCTTTATTATATTTTCAAAACCCGTCATTTTTGCGTTGCCCGTTGGCTATCCGTCGGTGGTTGAGTAGAAAACAAAACAAACGTGATCTTCTAAACCCAACGCGCAGTATTTATGATGCAATACGTTAGACCAATTATGAGATTTGCCTTTAAGATATGGGCTTGTTTTGTTGCTGGTATCTGTCTACTAAACGCTTGACCTTGTTTTATGGAATTCTGGGTGAGTATAATCAATATTGGAAGAATGTGAATCGTAACACGAGCCTCAAGCTGATATTAGACGTGGGGGTTGGTTGATCAATGTTCCATGGAACATCTTTGAGATCGAGGTCGGCTGTGTAATAGATGCTAGAAGGGGAAACACCATTTGTCCTTGATTGACCAAACTTCGTCCAACCTACGCGTTTATCAAACTCTGTTATTTATATTGACAACATGTAGCAACGAGCATGATAATCTTTGCTATTTGAAGCAAAAATATATCGAGCATTTACCCGATTGTGCTATGAAATGTCGGATACACGTTCCCAGACTTCCCGTTGAAAATCGTTTTTCAGTGGGCCCCTTCAGTCTCAACGATATTTGATCTAACAGGGTTTTCGTGTCTCTTGTTGTCGTAAACGATTCAGCTCTCTTAAGGCCAACATAAATCATTCAATAAGACTGCTCAGTTTTCTCGGCGAATTCACGAGTAGATTACTATGAAACATTTTCAGTTTTACCACGCATTCGTATGATGAAGTATTTCGTCAATATTACGAAAACAACCAACCATATCATATGGACAAATGATTCAGTGTGAATCTAAGTTTTGTGAGATAATCATGTTATGGTATGTGTTCCGTAAGTATACAATTGTGATGCCAGGATTGCTGGTAGAATTTACACTTGGTGCATTTCTAATCTTGAACTTGGCCATGTGTGCTTGGCACCTCGCATTACATTCACCTGTGGGTTCGGCTGCAAGCCACATTGCCCCCAAATTGGTATCCAGTTGATACACACCGTCGACCGTACACCAACATTATGTAATTTATACCCTCCACTGTTTACAGCCCCATTTTCACCTGATTCCATGTCCGATTGCGGGCGTGTTAGGTCGGTAACCTATTTGTCGACAATTCCTGAAGGCAACGTTAGTCATGGGGCTAAAGTAACATAGGCTACGAAACGTTTATTTCCGGATTGACATCCAGCAACAATACTGGATAACGAAGTGTGAGTTTTTATCCAATCTCAGCCTCCGGGATTTTGATTTCACCCATAAACGTTTAATATATAGCTGCCCATTTTAGTTGGCTTTCGTCCAGGAAAGTATAATATTTCTTATTATTGCGGTTCGAAATGCTCACAGTGCTTGCTCCGAGATCATGAACGAAGGTTTTTTATATATCATGATGATCGTACTTTCCATGAGTGTAATAAACTTTTTTTTTCGAAAGCGGGTCTTCAATGCACAATACCACTTAACATTCTCTTAACAATCTGTTAAATATTTTCGTCACAACCAACAGCACTTGATGATTCCTAATTAATGACGAGCATTTTAGAGCATCTTTTGGTCCTGTTGCTCATTTTGCTGCTTTCCAAGTATCTTTGTAAAAATGAAAACTGATAAATGATTTAAAATACACTGCTGCAACTAAACCGAAGAACATCTTTCGAGTGTGTGCTTTAGTTAGTGATGGATAAACAACGACTCTCGTAAACACTAGCACTTTATTCGCAGCACAACTGGATCACAGCTGTAAAGTACATGTCTCAATCTCAAACAAAATTATCCATTTATTCTAGATAGAAGGGGAACGACCGAAACTTAACAAAATTCAATTCAATGGTCTAAAAAGCATATAGTTTTACAAAAACCACAGAATAATATGGGAATTACGAATAACATAGGTAGTAAAAACGGGATTTCTTTGCTTACTGATCATTTCAGGAATCAAGTAAAAATCCAGAAGCACTAATGTCGATCTGTTGAGTGGCACATGTAAATACATTGGGTCAAGCTGTATAGTTTACTTCGATGCACTGATTCAAAGTTCAAAGCTGTAATGGTGTAGAATATATAGGTTCAAAGTTTGGATTGGTCGACATGAATTTGTCCAAGTTCGATTTGAATATATCCAAGTTGGGTGAATGTGCAACATTACAGGGTAAGAGTTCCAGGTCAAACATACACAGTACAGAATAAAAATATCTTCGACAGTACAGTGTCGAGTCCGGTATAAGTACTGTGTAGTCATGACTCCGGCTGGTGTAATTCAAAGTAATTCAAAAAAGTAATTCCAAATAATTTCGGTTAACTTTCATTCATGCGTGTAATGCACTGGCGAAGTGCGCCAATCAATTGTTCTGCAATGGCATTCAAGCCCAGCCTCCAGTACAATATGAATAAAAATTACCAAACAGAACGTCGACTGCTACCCCACACCTTACGAGAAATCGGGATCGCAATTAAACGTGGCATGTGATATAGTGGGCATTATCAAATATCGAACGGCTTCCAAATCATCAAGGTCGATCCTATCGTCCAAAGGTCGTAACAAGAATAAGTAAATAGGAAATCCCCTGCAAATCAGAAAGAAGTGACACTATGCGTGAACGCACAGTTGCGTGTGCCGCGGTTAAAATGCGTATTTGTTATGTACGTAATTACCGCGTGATCAATCGTGCTACATTGCGATTTGAAAATCTGGGATGAAGCAGTTCAACGTTGAATCCGTTGTCCTCTGGTTGTGAATCAGCAACGTAATAAACTTGCTTGCCAGAAATGCTGCTTGACCTGTATCAGGTTAACAGAAGGCTGATAATTTGTGAGGCATACCTAAAGCGTTAGTTGAGCACTCGTCTCCTGAAACTCATATGATTTCGAGATGAAACACTGGCGCTTATTTCAAAAATGTGATGGAACATCACAGCTTTGAGCGGTGGGTTGCATAGGAGCCGGAAATGACAGCGGGGGCTCATTGCGAATTTGAGTCATCGGTGATGCTCACAACCCTGACCGGATGACCCCGAAAAGAAAACAAAGCGCGCCGGGCTGCATGCGTACGGTTTGCCAAAAGTCGGTAAGTCCTAAGGCGAGGCCTGTCAGGTGGTACGCTTGTTTAAAGGAGGTTATCGAAACTGCTTCACTGCACAACCACGTTGATCAGCCAACTTGCAGATAGGGTCTTGACAAACCTTCAACCCTTGACATCTTCTTAACGAATTAAGCAACCGCGTTAGAGGATATTCAATAACTGGCACCACTGGGAAGAGTGGCCATGCGGTGCTCGTCTTTAATTATGTATGTAGTACGGAACGATTGAGAGAACAGACAAAATTCTTCAGGAAAACACAATTTCAATCCTTAAATATCAGTTTCCAGGATTCACACACTCAGGAGTTTGATTTCGTGGCTTATATTACAAAACATTTCTAAATTATCTTAATTCGAAGATGGACGAAAACTCTTTTTATACCACACAAATGCAACCACAACTACCAGTTTGTTATCCGGAGTAGAACTATGAAATGGTTAGCTATAAAGAAAGAGTCTCGGGTAACTCATACAAATTTTGGTACGGAAGCAACTTGGAAGCGATTCTGTAAGATATGGAATCACGTCACGACTCTTGTAACAGAAGATCGCATGCAGTTCCAATGGAACTTGCTTAAGAGAATGGAAAAGAATCCTAAGATTCTCTACAAGATAGTAAATGAGCGATCAAGATTCAAACCAGGCATATTCTCTGTACAAGACCCTAATGGATTGACTCTTCCCAAGATACCGCCGATGATTTAGCAACGTCTTACTCACTTGTCTTCAAACCTAAGCCTTGTATCCCATATCAAGTTTTACCAAATTCGCCTCGTTTGGAATTATTAAATGAAATGACTGTCAATAATTATAAGGTGGGGCGGGAACTTTGTTAACTAAACGAAAAGAAGTCCCCGGAAGCAGACAAAATTACCCCCGCCATACTTCGCAGGTGTCGAATTGCTTTTAATGCTCCTCTCACTCGCATATTCAATCTCAGCCTAAATGCGGGAAAAATAGCACGACAATGTAAAGCAGGGATGATAACTCCTATTTATAAAGGCGGTAGCCGTTCAGACACAGCAAACTATAGACCAGTAACGTTACTTCCGGTGATCTCTGAATTAATGGAACGCATTGAGACTGTGCGCATAAGAGAACATTTTGAAAACCAAAACATTTTGACCGCAGCACAACACGGTTTTCGAAAAGATCGTTGCTGTTTATCAAACCTTCGTACAACTTTCGAGGATTGGACCAAGGCATTAGACGAAGGTGGGGCTGTAGATGCATGCTACATCAATATTACCAAAGTTTTCGATAGAGTCAACCATGATATTTTTATAAAGACGCTCGAAACTTATGGAATAACGGGAATGTTGCTGAATTGTATAAGGGATTATTTTACTGATAGATACGTTCAAGTTTGCGTTGGCAGCACCTCCTCTAGAAGAATAGACGTCACAAGTGGATTTCCACACGGCCCGGTGCTTGGACCTTTTCTATTCTTGGTGTACACGAACGATATAGTAGAGGATATTGGATGTAAGTTGATACTGTTTGCCGATGATATTAAAATATGGTAACGTGTCAGGTCTATTAATGACTGTATGGCATTACAACGGAATCGGTGCACCTTATCTCGTTGGTCCTAGTCAAATGAATTACTATTTAACCCTGCGAAATGTAAAATGTTGCGGCTTGGAAAATCTCTGCACCTCGCGTCCCAGCTTGGCACGCAAGATCTCGTCTGGGCCACCGCAGAAATACATATCGGTATCTGGGTGTCTTAAACTTAAGCCTGAATATCATTGCCGGACAGTGTAAAATAAAGCCCGCCGTCTCATAAAAAGGATATTCAGGATTTTCACGCCCGAAACTTTACCCCGGTTAATTAATACGTATGTAGTGCTTTTATGGAATATTCTATCCAAGTGTGGGCACCATGGCTGAGGAAAGATATCAAACTACTTGACAGGATTTATCATCGTGCGACAAAGTTGGTGTTCCGTTACAGGAATTTGCCTTTCAAGGAGCGAATGTTAAAACTAAATCTACATGATTTTACCAACGACGGATACGCAGTGACCCCCTGTTGGCATTTAAAATCATGCATACTGAGAACCATCTCCTTAAACACTTGCTAAATTCCAATGCTCTTACTCGAACACGAATACATCCAAATGCTTTATGCGTTCCGCATTCTCGATTGGATATTCGTCGAACTTTTTTCACGTTAACAATTTGTTTCACTTGGAAAATTTTGGGTGATGAAATCACACGCACGTAATCTGTTGTGGTTTTCGCTTCTAAACTGTATGAGTACATGATGAACCATGTGGTATGTGACAGTCCCTAATGATTTTTGAGAGATTTTGTAATTTTGCTCCATATACATGTCATCCTATGGTTATTGTTAAGCTTACTGCTTTGTGTAGCATAAAATATTTTGAGTTCTGAGTTCTAAGTATTTATAATGCGTTTAAGTAGTGAACCGCCCAAATTTTCGCCTCAAAATTTTTAAGATACCGCTTGCCCTGTTGAAGACTTTCTGGCAATGACTATTCGGTTATAGGTTATCAGTAATCCAGATACCGAGATTCCTCTCAGCGCTGGTTGAAGTCAAGTTTCCATAGCCATGATTAGATGTATGTTCGTATTGCTGGCCAAGTTGCAACATTTGACATTTACGTGTGTTGAAAGGCTAACATCCACGTCCTCTTGCGGCAGCAAACAATCTTCAATGGATCGGATTGGCTTCCACATCTTATATAGGCAAGACAAACAACTACTACACTTATCCTCAAAATATGTCTGTCCGGGTCGTCATTTCGATCTGATTCATCAGTCGATCTCGTGCCAACTGGTGCAATTCAAGCCCTCGCCACGCAGAGCTCGTTTGACCGGCATTGATGAATTGTATGTCGTTCGATTGCGACTGACGTTTGCAATCTTCTCATTGTTACGAAGATAATGTCGCTCGAAAAGCTTTAATGCAATTCCGCTGAACCCCTAAATATTAAGAATTCGCAATTGTCGTCGTCCATCATTTCGGCGCTTCATGCTCTTGCGTTGCACCGGAACGTGGAGTTCAGCATATAATTGGATAGCTCATGCACTTCACACCTGCACAATATGATTACAACATTAAAAACTTGCGCACAGTTCGAAAATGTTGATTGTATTGTTCATCATTATCTTGATGAGACATCACAACTGTGAGCAGTACTTGGGCGAATTTTAAAATGTTAGTTCATATCGAATTAATTGTTCGACGATCAATCAGACAAGATTTGGAAAACGCACGCCGAAAAATCAATCACAGTGTGCAAGCGTTGTGGAGACGAATAATTTGAGCACACCTCGTCCAATATAGTGATAAAATATTGCGAGATAATTGAAACGGTGATGAGTGAAAGTAAATCGTCTTATGCATGGAATAAAAAGTAGATCCTACACGAAATGCACATAATCGCGGTAGTAGATTTGAGCGCTTCTCATCACGTGAATAGGTCACGCAGGGCATGGTTTGGTGAATAAAGTATTTTGTGCAGGATGCTAAGGTCTGCTTTAGACAAGCTATCATTTCTGCCTGCGGCTCGTTATGGATTTTGAGAACTAGCTTTGTTTAGAGATGATCGCTTCGCTCATCATGTTATTATCCTTCCTGTTGGACGGAGACCAGGACTGCATTGCGTGTTCCGGTATTGGCCTCAGTACAAGTTGATCCTGGTGAGCGATTAATCATAGAACTTTCAATCGTAAAATAAATCCAGATCTGTCAGTAAAAACAATATCTGGGTTAAAGAAAATCTTTAGTTGTTCTTCGTTTGCGGATAGCGTTACTTTACTGGAAGGATGATCCGATATCAAGAACCAAGAAGAGGATCAGAACAAACAACTAGTCTTGTGGAAATCCGCCAGTTACTCCAGTTACTATTTGAATTTTTTTCTTCAGACCAGAGTGAAAAAATCACAACGAATGCTGCACAAGTTATATATACAAGAGAAATATTAGCAGAAAATGTACAAATGACGTCAACGAGATAAATTCGACCCAAATTGTTCAATAACCCGTTCCCTTTGTCAAGGTTATCGTGAAGGAAATAGGATAAATGACCCCCGACATGATGACGAAGGCTTTATGATGTGCTTTCAACGAGTCTTTGAGGAAAATTGACTTTTAAGGGGTTCCTGATGCAGCTGGTGGGAATTATCATTAAAGATAGCATTTGTGAGCCGATCGCAAGAGGAAAACGTTTTGTTTCAGGATTTTTCAATAATATCCTCATAAGGAATAGTGCTTGTGTGTGAAATAGTCCTCATGCAACGTTTGTGCAACACAAAAATCTTTTGAAAAACGTGCGTGGAAAATAGCAGGTGAACAGTACAGAATATAGGGCAATATAAAAGAGAATATGAAGTTAGAAATTAACTTAGAATCGACGCCGAGAGAACGAAGACGAAAAGCATAACATGAAAGCCTACGAACTTTAGTAAGTAGAGTATTTAGATTATGGGTTCTAGTAAAGTTATCGGATATGGTGACGCCTAGATATCAGAGTTATTTCCCTCTAATAAGCTCCGTGGACTTAATTCTAGATAAAGTCATCTCTCATCTGACCAGGTAGTAAGTTCATTCAAAACAGCAGAGATCGAATTTGAAAAGTCGTGTCTGGGTACTGCACATCCAATGGCAACGTCATCTGCATATTTCAAAGTGCAAGTTGAAGGGGGGTCTTCGGAACGCAGCCAGGTATGCTGGAAAGAAGAAGGGAGATAGAATCGCTCCTTGAAGAACCGTTTTCTCAGTCGAGAGCAAGGCAAGGTAGCCTGTTGATCTCAACGTATTGAGATCTATCGGAAAAGTATCCGCATATCCATTTAATTATTTTGGCTGGTGCGGCTCTTGTTTCAAGTAGGTCCGTCATTTGGACAATAAAGGAAACAAACTTTGACGGCTAATTATTTACTGTCAAGTTCGTGAGTTAGACATACAACAGTATCAACGCTAGAGCGTTTCTTTCGGTAAGCAAATTGACACTCATTATCCACGGATAGTATGTTCTGCAGGCGATCAAGATCTAGGCTTTCCATGATATTTAAAACTTGTTAAGAGCATGGTATTCGGCGAAATGTTTCTGATATTTCTTGAAGACGGTTGTAATCCTAGCAGTTTTTCAACCATTTGCAACGGTGCCAGCAGAGGGGCAACGGTTGAAAATGAAGTTATTGGTTTGGCGCCATTAAAGTTACTCTGCCTGGGCCAGGGGTTTTGTTTAATTTTAACCTAGATTTCCTTCCGACGAAATCATTTTCAGGTATACTGAAATCTGCGTCATTAATTTATGAAAAGGTGAAAAGGTGACTTATTATTATTTACGTGTTTCACCGCCAAAATCCAGATTAAGTGGATCTAGCGAGCAACTTGGCAACCTGCGCACACTGTCCTGGCCGCGATATGTTCTTAAAGCCTTCCATCATCATTGTTTAGTGTCTTTTTCACCAAACACTAAATTTTGATGCAGCTGATTAAGATGTTTAACTTAAGATTTTATAGCCTTAGTCAATGCCATTTGAACCAAGATTATAGCTTTCCGGTGATTTTGAGTCGTTCCAAATGATATTGCACACACTCGGAAATATTAAGTTAACCAAAATGAAATACGTAACTTTCCTGCATTCTTCGTATTTAGTCGCCAGCTTTATTAATGTTTATATACATCAATGATCCCTTGTAAATACTTCTGTAAATGTAACCGGTTAGCTTTTTTCAAAGTTACGTGTTCATTAACAAGAAACTCTAACAGTTCACATATAGTAAGCAATATAATATCAAGCCGGTAAGTAAAGATTTCTGGGCGATTCATTCCGTTTTAAATGGATGTAATTATTTTGTATTGTTGAGTATGTAATTGTTTGAGTGGCAACAAGATAAATTTATTGCTTCTCTTCCATCTTTAGCATGTGTCCCGTTTACATTACAAAGTGAACTAATTATTTAATTAGGAGTTACTATTGAGTCAGCTCCATGAGACCCCCATGTATTTAAAAGGATTGGTGCATAGAGCACGCTTCCTGAAGTATTACTCATTCCACTAATAGAACCAGATTTCGGAATGAACTTAATTGGAATGTGGATCGCAGATTCATGCGGACTGGAGACGGAGTAATTGTGGCTAACTTTTCAACAGCAGATATAAGTCAATGTCGAACATATGGTGAATCAACCTGCAAAGCTCAGAATTACTATACACTAAAATCAAATGATTCATGTGTCCGAAACGCGAGACCATTTGAACAAGCAGTATTTACAAAGTAAGCTGAAGTTCAGTCTATTATTGTTAATTACGTGTCGATGTTTTTTGTGCTAGTTATTGATGCATTGCTTTATTGACAGAAACAAATCAATAATTTGTTAACGCCCTCGTTGCTCAACAAAATTTTCAATTAGAACCGTGGCATCCATCATTCGGGAATTAACTTTAATAGCTAAGACAAATCAGTAGTAAATGGGGCTATTGACAGCATACTATTTTACAATTTTACCCAAAAGTTCCTCATGGTAGAGGTAACCCTTCCTACTTCGGTACGATGATATTTAGGCTTATCGCTGCACTCCACATTGGCTCGTCATTAGAAAATAGATTACCGAACTTGGTACAAAATATAGTAAATCTATCGACATCGACTCCACATCAAGGTAATTCAAGGTTTTCAATGGTCTAAGATGCAACAAGTTTAACAAAAACCACAGGATGGAAAAATTGATATGTATGTGTATAAAACAAAATAAAGATTTAGATTAAGCGATATATAAGTGTTCGGGAAACGAATAATTCAATAAAAGATATTCAGGCGGGAATGAAATATTACCAGCACATATTCATGGGCCAAATAATTTCTCGTATGCCTTTGCGTGAATTGGCACTGCAAGGGGTGGTTTTGGGTATGGAATATTTTGTAAACTAGGATAAGGTCTCATCTTATTCGTCGATAGGGGAAGTTGAACAGATTCAGGTGAGCTATTGTATCTTTATGAGACTTGTTTTGGATGCTGAGAACTAGGTTTGTTCAGAAATGATAGATTCGCTGCATGAGTTCAACATCCTTCTTGAGCCGCGGAGACCATGACTGCACACCGTTATCTATGACTGGTCTCAAGTATGTATTCAAGGTCCTTGGGAATATCTTGGGCGAAAATTACCCAAATACTCGTTTGAGTAGATTGAGGAGACGTGTTGCTTTTTAAAATGCATTGTTAGATTGAAGTGAGGTTTTTAACCTGAAACATATCCAGACACCCAAATCTTTTTCTTCACTGTAATTTTCAAGGACATGCGAACCTATGTAATATGTGAACTCTACTCGATTCCCTACATTCATGATCCTGCATTTGTTGAAGTTAAAAGGCAGTTGTTTCTCTAACGACCAGCTGTGAAGCGTACCAAGATCTTTTTGTAATAGCAGTCATTCCTCTGGGCTACGGATGCACGCCATATCTTTATATTGTCCGCAAATAATAAAATGTTACATCGGACCAAGGACCGAACCTTGGGAACTCCACCAGTTGCTGCGATTTGTTTTGATTATGCACCGTCAACACGTAATTGGGCAGTGTGCTTTGTTAGATAGTCATTTACCCAATTCAACAACTTTTCGGTGATACCAAGCCTTTCAAGCTTCTGTAGCATTAGACTATGGTTAACACGATCAAATGCATCTGAGATATCTAGGAAGCGGGAGTGTATTGCTGGCCTATCGTCTACCGCTTGTGTCCAATCATCCAGCGTTAACAGTAAATTAGATATACAGGTTACTTCGAAACCTTTCATTAGATCATCAACAATGAGGCGCTGAAATAATTTGGAAATCACAGGTAACAGATTAACGGGTCGGTAATTAGCAACATCGGAGCGATTTTCGCCTTTATAAAAGGAAGAAATTAATCCGTGTTTCAAATCTGTAGGAATCACTCCATTTGCCAGTGTTTGTTTGAACAGGTATGTAAGTAGTTTCTATAGCAAATTTGCACATTGCTTCGATATTAGCGGGGTTATTCCTTCGGCCAAAGGAGACTTTCCGTTTTTTAGATGAAAAACTTGCTTGAAGGACGCGTTGCAACGTTACATTTATTTTACTCACGACAACCGTGGTTGAAATGGTTTTATTGGGGATCTAAATTGCATGTTCTCTCGGGCTGAAATTTAAAAATGAAAAAGTGCCACCCGGCAATGCACGAGAAAAAGAAAGAAAAAAGGTACAATATAAGAAGGAATTTTTTTGTCCATTGTTAAACATGTTGTTTTTTTGTTTTCTTTTGATTTTTTTCGATTTTTTTCACAAATTTGAGCGGGGAACACAAAATAGAATGCACTCTCTCCACTGTTGCCGGTTCTCAGCATTCTTCGACAGCGTGTCAAGCCACAGACACTCACTATCCCTTGGACCCCACCCAGGAAGCCGCTTTCGTCCGACCCGAGCTAAACCCGACGTCAAGCGTTTTAGGGCCTTCTTCCAGGTCAGCAGTTGTCCACCTGAACACCGCCGCCAGCCTGGGCCAACCGACACACGCAGCGCGCGGAAGGGTAGGCGCTCAGGCTTCATTCTCAAGACATGCCCTAGCCAGCGGCGACGGGAACGGTCGATTAGGTCTCGTAGCATCAGGCTGTCCACACCTAGAACACGGTGCCTCACTTCAACGTTGCTAGTGCGGTGTTGCCACCACACTCGTGCAAGTCTCCGTAAACATCGATGTTCAAGCACCTTCAAGCGCCGGAGCTCCTCTGCGCGTACTGCCCAGCTCTCGCACCCGTAAAGCAAGACCGACCTGACTGAGGCCAGGTAAACTCTCCCCTTGAGTCTCAAACTCACGTCAGACCGCTTCCAGAGATGACCTAGACTAGTGAACGCGAAGCGAGCTCTCGCAATGCGAGAGCCGATCTCACTTTCCAGCCCTCCTCCCGCCGTGATGCAGCTACCAAGATAGGTGAACTGTTCCACACAGTCCAGACTGAGGTCATCGACCGTCAGAGTGGGCTGCAACCCCTCCCAATCTTGAAGAAGAACCTTACACTTAGTTGGAGCTAAGTGCAATCCGTACCTAGACGCCTCCAATGCTAGCTGGTTCAGGGCATTCTGTAGGAACACCGGATCATCACCAAGCAAAGCAATGTCATCGGCATAATCAAGGTCAGTGACACGGTTACCTGGAAGTAGCTCGATCCCACCCTCAGTGAAGCTACGGAGAGCATTCTGGAGGACATCCTCGATCGCAAATTTGAACAAGAATGGGGACAGCGGACAGCCCTGGCGCACGCCACTGGTTGTGGGGAACGCCGGCGATAGGCTGCCGTAGACCCTGACCCTCCCTGATGAATGAGAATAGAGCTCCTTCAAGATGGCGACATACTTAGGAGGGATGCCACTCCTAAGCAAGCAGTTCCAAAGAGTAGTTCTGTCCACCAAGTCGAACGCGGCCCGGATGTCCAGAAAAGCTACGATGGTTGGTCGCCGGTACAGGTGTCTGTGCTCTAATAACTGTCGCAGGACAAAAAGCTGATCCACGCATCCTCGCCCCGGGCGGACTCCAGCCTGTTCCTCACGGCAACGTAACTCCCGAATGGGCGATAGCCGACGAAGGAGGATGGAAACCAGGAGTTTAGACGCGACAGGAGTCAGGGATATCCCACGATGATTGGGACACAGATTCCGTGCGCCCTTCTTAAAGATTGGGATAACCGTCGATTCACCCCATGACGCCGGGACCCGCTCCTCAGACCATACTTTGGTAAACAAATCACGTAACTCCGCTGCCACAAGATCACCTCCCTCCTTAAACAAAATCGGGTGGAGGTCGTCAGGACCAGGTGATTGTGGCGCTTCAGTGCTCGAATTACCTCTCTCACCTCCTGGAGATCAGGAGCGGCTAAGGAAACGGGCCAAGGCGTGCAAATCGGTGTCTCAGGCGGCGAGGTCGGAGGAGGTGGCTGGCTGAACTGAGCACCAAAGTGCGCAGCCCATCGTTCTAAGCGTCTACTAAGATTGGTGATCAGCGAGCCGTCAGTTTCGCAAATAGTCTCGCTCACTGTATGCAGTTTCGAACCAGTAGCTCTAATTAACTGAAACAATTTGCGAGTATTGCCCGATGCGGCTGCAACCTCCATCTCACAAGCACGTTGCGTCCACCAGAACTCGCGGTCATTCCTTAAGCTGGCCTTTAAGCGGGTATTCAATTCTCTCCGGGCACGGTTGTGTTCAGTGCCGGTGGGCAAAGTTCGACGGTGATCGATTAAAGCAAGTGACTGGGCCGAGATCCAAGAGCGTGGCAAAGCGCGGGTGGGTTGACAGCTTTCAGAAGTAGCGCAGGACAGTGCTGTCCGAACGAAGTTCCAGTGCTGCTCAACATCAGACGGGGGTGCTTCTGCGAGCTCCCTGGTCAATGCATGATGGAACTCGGTTCTGACAGCGGGTAGCATCAAAGAGGCGGTGTCTACATGAGTTCGTCTTGCGCGTGCCTTACCCCCAAATTGGAAGTTGACTGTCGCACAGACTAGCGCATGGTCTGAGTCCACACTGGTGGTCCAGTATGAACGACAATCCTTGATGCTACCACGCCACCTGTAGCTAATAGCAATGTGGTCAATTTGAGACCAGACGTGCTGTGATGGTGAGCGCCATGTGGCCATTCGACGCTGGGAACGCCGAAATGCCGTACTGGAGAGATAGAGGCGGTGATCGCCACAGAATGTGAGCAATCGTTCTCCGTTATCTGAACGCCCGCCATCCAGCCCATACTGACCTCCAAGGTGGCGCTCGTATTCAGACAGGCGACCAAAGCGAGCGTTGAGATCTCCTGCCATGATTACGACATCTGTCCTGCGTGCCTTACGAAACAAACTATGCAACTTCTCATAGAAGTTATCCTTACTGAGATCCACACTACAGTCCGTTGGAGCGTAGGCAGAAATCACAAACAAATCCCTCCGCGTTTCGCACCGCCTGTTCACCCGACAGTGGCCACGGAATCGTGCACCGCACAGTCTGCTGTCAACGGGAATCCACTCTTAGAGTGATTGCTCAACACGGGAACTGAGCGCGATACCGACGCCAGCCAATCCGGCAGAGGAAGCATCCGGGTCACTAGAGAGGCGCAGGTGGAATCTGCTGTCTGGTTCAGCTGGTGAGACCAACTGACAGACTTCGCTTGTGTCACGGAAACGGGTTTCCGACAAGCAGCAGATATCAATGCCTAACGTCTCAAGCGTTCGTGCAAGGCCGGCCTGTTGTCCCGGTTGTAGCAAGGTCCGAACGTTAAACGAAGCTAACCTAAATGAAACCCGCGGGCGTAGAAGAGTTGCAGCAATCGACGGCTGTCTAGACGGCATGAGTCGTACATCAGGTAGAGAGAGCGAATCGGGGATGGTAACATGTGGAGAAAAGGCGGTAGAAGCAATAGGAAGAGATAGAGTTAGGAATTTCTAGGACTGTTATTGTCATTGTTTGGGTGTGGGCGTGATACTACCCGGTTGCCCAGGCCGAAGTAGAGGAGTTGATCTTGAGGACTCCCACCTCAAGCCTTTGGCCCGAAAGCCTAACCCGCAAGGCAGCGGAGCGAGATTAAGGATCGCACCTATCGGGGCCGGATACTGTAGGTACAGTTCACAAGCCATTCGCGAGGTAGAGACCAAGCAGGGACTCCCGACATCATCCCAAACCAGTCGAGCCGGTGATCCTTGCGGATTCATACGCCTCTCCCGGTATACAATGTCCACGAGGAACAAGGAGACTGTGTTTGTCTGGCTTCTCACCATTGACCAACCTGGTATGAGTAACTCTGAAAATGCCACGAAGATATCACCCAGTATAGCTCAATGGATCATCGAGGCACGCAAGCCGCTGCACCACGTCAAGGTCCAGTCTCGGCGCAACGCGGCTAAAGCTTCAGCAGTTTCTGCTGCAGTTGTTGTTGTTCCAGCTGACGTGTTCATGGATGCAACTCCAGGTTTCACTTTAGCTTGATCGTTAACCGTACGATAAAGTATTTTGGCTTGAGCTCCATCATTCGGGATAACTGTTCTTGAGAGTACAACTTGTTTTAGATGAGAAATTTGTTTACTTTGTTCCGCAGTAAACGGGATGTTTCCCAGGTCTCGAATGATGGGTTTTTCCGATGGTGTCGCCAAGCAGTGTTTCGTGCCTTTAGTCACTTATAAGTTCGGCATCTTATTTTAAATTCGAGGTTTTTTCTGGAGTTCCTCAGGACAAATTCGGAGCTCACTTCTATTGAATTCTTGAGATTAGATATTAGCCATATCCTAAACTCGTGTACGTTGCTGATTTCCGGTTGGTAGTCAATCGCGTTTGTATGAGCATCATTGAAAGCCATAATGTTGATCCGTCTAACTGTTTTACGGGCATCATTTGTTCTTACAGCTTCAAACAGATAGTCAAACTGGATGACAACGTGATCAATTAGTCCCAGTGGACTTTTGTAAGCAACGCTATCAATATCGTGTTCATTGTTCTTGTTAGAACAAGATCCTAGAGTGAAGGTACATCGGTTATACGGTATCGGGTATTACATGCAATGTGATTAATAAGAGGAATATTGTCTAACAGCTTATTGAATGGCTTTTCGAGGGAGTGTTGGGGTAAGTGGTACTGCTCTGCAGATTCGGTAAACTGAAGCCACCCATGATTGAAAATCCACAAGTGAATCTGGAAGTAACCATGCGAATTCTGTAGAGTAGGGCTAGATTGTAAGTTCCCTGTGCAGACGGTGGGCGATATACTACTCCCAGAATACAGTCTTCGCCGTTAGCTAATCGCACTGAGCACCAGAAAATCCCGTACCACGATGTCTGGATTATCAATCTCACGTCACAGAAGGTTTTGGCTATAATACAAAGCTAATCAAGCTCTTGTTTCACGACCATGGCGAATAAGTGACATTCCGGGTAATTCTAGATTACTATTTGTTTGGTGAGTCTGTAACCTCGTTGCCGTTACGGCGATGATGTCTGGTGAACGTCTCAGAAAACCTGCACACAGTTCATCGAATTTGGTTCCCCGAGATTGTGCGTTGATGTAGAGGCATTTTATGTTAGTTAGAAGAACAAACTTTAAACGCATGAACTTGCAGTAAATTCCGTTAAAATATCTTCGAAATGTTTGGCAATTAGCAATACCAAACCCTTATGAACATCACAAACATTTAACCAAAAATGCTTTTCCAATTCTCAGTCTATTAAGAAATATTTAAAAAAATTAAACCATCAACATTCCAACGGTGATAAGATGCAAAAATCAAGCACACATGAATCTAAACATCAGAAATACCAGCTCACACCATGCGACGGAATTAGATATTCATATTGCTGACCTGTCGACCGATTTGAGAATGACCAAATTTAGTCTACAATAATACGAGCGAATTCGGATTTCTCGTGATTTTCCAATATTAGATCTACGCGTGCAACCCTGTTAATTCCTTCAAGTCCTCAAAGAGATTAGCGTAATCGGAAAGATATTATTCTTCGCCATCGACTGGTTATATATTCAACAACCACATCAATCGCTCGACAGAACCACTGATTGTGCAGACACAATTGAACCCTGACCGGATGACCCCGAAAAGAAAACAAAGCGCACCGGGCTGCATGTGTACGGTTTGCCAAAAGTCGGTAAGCCTAAGGCGAGGTCTGTCACGTGTTACGCTTGTTTGTTGAAAGTGAAAGCAAAATGCGACCTCGGATTTGGTATGGATTATTAATGGAGGTAATTGTCCCGGTGTTTGTCATGTTTGTCTGGTTTGCAAGGCCAAACCAAAAGCGTCATCCACGGATGCGAAAACCCTTGAGTATGAAATGGACAGGAATCCAGTATACAAAAGCTGAAGGAAATGTTAAAAAACGTCATAACGTCACCATTGTTGCCCGATTTAGAGGTTACTACCGAAGAGCAGATAGAAAATCTATCATACTCGGACAGGCCAACATTTTCCCAGATAACTGCGCAGGTGGTTACTAAAACTTGTAATTGTTCGCTGGGATCAGTGACTCCCTAACTGAACGGAAACAAGAAGGGACTCAGTAAAACCAGTTCTAAAAAGACAGACTCAAATTATAAACCAAAAGCCGCAGGTATAAACCTTAGTGTTGTATATACAAACGTGACCAAGTCACGGGAAACGCTGTTCGAAGCTAAGCAAAAACATGAATTAGTTGAGTGGTATAAACTTTGTAATCAAATAAGATTGGTCATCAATAGTTCGGCTGAACCGCCACCTGAATTCTCCTCACAAGGATGATCCTCGCCTATAAATAATAACGCTGAAATCTGCAGAGGACGTGGAAAACATATTTTTAAATGCTTACCTTTTTAGAGGTGTTCAAGAGACTACATGTCGTACCCACGCAGACCTACCATGGTGGGAGCCAAAGTCGTAGCGGAAATCTCGAGAAGAAAGTAATCCAAGAAGTATTGTAATTCTAGGTGTTCCGGAAAATGCTGCTAACGTAACTTCTCGGGAAATGTCTGAGCTCGATCACAAACAGTGGAAATATCTAGCCGAAACAATTGGTATTAAAAATGCCATATTTGTGGATGCTTTTAGGATACCGCGGTCTGCCAACTATATAGGGCAAGGTCCTAGTCCTTTAAAGCTAACCCTCTTCACGACCGAAATGACCGATACTATCAAACGTGATCGGATAGCTAATAGAAAAAACCTACACCAAAACGTCAAGTTGAGCTTGCTCAGGGTAATAGCCGTAAGCAAGCAAACGGATAGTACCGACCCATAAACGCCTAGTGATGAGGTTCAGCTGAATGTCATGCGGTAGCTCCAAAAAAACTTAAGCATTCCGACTCTAACCGGACCTTTGATAAATTTTCATGATTTGAACACCACAAACATTATAAGATGTTTATATACAAAATGCGCAAAGCCTTATGAACAAATCAGCTGAGTTAACCGAGATATGTTCACGCTACTCACCTGACATTATCGCCATTACAGAAACAAGGTATTCTTCCCAATTGATTGAAACAGAGGTATTAATTCCAAATATGAATTTGATTAGGAATGATCGAGAGAGAATTGGTCGCGGCGTTGCTCTTTATTATCATAATCGCCTTCAGTGCCGTCCAATAGACAACACAGAATTCACCCTCAAGGATACAATTTGGTGTTCTTTAACGCTGATATATGGTGAAGTTTACGCGATTGATGTGGTCTACCGGTCCCTTTCATCTACGGAATCGTACAACGAAAGATTGATTCAAGTGCTTCAGCGGTTGACTCGCACACAGCAAGCAACGACACTTATTATGTGTGATTTTAATCTGTCCATCATTTATCTCAGGACGATCACTCGCCACAAACGCGAGAATACCGATTCAGAGAGGTACTAGATTCAGTCTCTTTATACAACCATGTTCACGAACGCACTCGGAGAAGAGGTTCTGACCGGCCATCCATCATGGATTTGGTGTTAACATCGGAAGAACAATCTGTTGAAGCGATCGGATTCCAGGCTCCGCTGGGTCTTAGTGACAATTCAGTGCATGTTTTCGAATATGTTTGCAGTACACATCAATTTCTTGCTCGGAATGGTGTGTTTCGCAGGGTAGATAACTTAGCCCTGAGTTAATTTGCGTCCTAATAACCAATTTCTTTACCCTAAATCCTAAGCTGGACACCCACGGTCATTCATTTAAACTAGCTAAATACGTATGTCGGCTAGACTCTAAGAAGCACTTTTTCAGTGTTGTTGGTAAACTTATGAAACAATCTTCTAGCAGACTTAATATGCTTCAGCTCCATTCGCAAGTTTCAATATTAATCTAGACCACAACTGAGCTAAATTATTTCCTGAATACTCCCCTAATTGTTATACAAGAGTAGGTAGATCACATTCACTAGATTTATTCCGCAAAGTGAGTAAATGATAAAGTTTTGTTTTCCAAAAAAGATTTTTCTTCAACGTACCTATCACCGTGCTGTTGAAGAGAAACCGCTTCTTATTTTTCAGCATCGGTTATAAGGGGTGCTCCTTAAATCAGTCCGGAAAATCAATTGGCATCCAGCTAGTCTAAGTTTCGAAATTAACAAATGAAAAAAACACGTTTCGGTAGTAGCAGGCGCTTGTCTGCCGCTTTCCATCGAAAGAAATTTTGTACACTCGATTAACTTCTTAGTCACTTACTGTTCCGTGCAAACTGAACGAAACGGGTGCATAGAAAACGAACACCGGGTTTGAATTCTGTTTGAACGCGGCTATAATTAGCGTGTTTCCTCCATTTTTGATTTCATCGACCATGCACATCCGTCCAAAAAACGAACGTTGCATCTTCTGATGTATGACTTTTTCAAAAAAACAGAAAACCGCCTCAGGTGCTACACCCAAGGACAAAGAGCTCTTAACAAGCCCTATCCCCGTGAGTTCAGCCTCATATAATACTGTTCTTGTGCTCTTTACAAACGCTTGTATGATTAGAAATAAATAGATCGAACACCTCGGTAGAGTTAACCACACCCATTTCAAAATTTTGGGTGTCACGGAATCATGGTTATATCATGATGTCCATATATTGGCCGCCATAGCTGACAGGTTTTGCGCCACTGTACGTTGGACTTTAGTGCTCTCCAGAACATTCTTTGATGCTTTATCTCGATGCAAGAATTTTTCTGGTTCGATAACGGATCATTTACCGATTATCTGGAAGCTTTGAATAAATACTGTTTATTTTTATTGAACGAAATATTCATCTGCAGCAATAACATTTAAAATGTATTCATGATTATATGTACTACCATTTGATTGTACAAACATTTTGGTAATTATCGATCATGCTAGGCATGCCTCGGATACCCAAAAATAGAAAATATCTATATATTTATAAGATTCGATCGACCGCCTGGTAAGTTTACTGGTGGGGCATCGCTCCTTATTAATCTCAATATTCCTTTTAACGAATGTCTTTTTCCTTCTACGATGACATGCAGATAGTGTTCATCTTAGTCATCTCTGGATGCACGCATATATTGGTAAGCTGTGTCTACCGTAGTCCGAATACTAATTTGGAAGAACACCCTATTTTACAGGCACAGCTTTATTCTATTCTGGTCAAGATTCAAGATTCAAGAATTTGTGGTTAAAAAAGTTAATACTTCACAACACCACGTGCTGTAAACCTCGTTGATTTTCATCACCACGAGATAAACTAGGAGTACCAAATCTCTTATGCCCCATGGATCGCGAACGATATTCTGAACTGACTGCATTTCCATGCCAAAAGGGATCGAGGTTCAGTTGCCTACATCTTTCTCTATATGATTGTTTGGTGTTATAACCGATGATGAATTTCGAGAAAGTACGTTGTATTTTTTTAAAACGATGTCATCAGATTTATTTATATTGCTATATATTAGGTTACAATAGTCTAGAAGAGGAATGGTGAATAATTTATATATTTCTATTTTACAATGAGGTTGAATTATAGATCTCTGTATAATGTTCATACTTTGCTTGGCTTTAGTAATAAGATGGCGTATCTGTTCATCGAAAGTGAGTGATGCAAAATATCGAACTCCTAAATCACGCTTGTTGTCTATTATTTGGATTGCCTTATTGTTAAAAACAATTGAGTTATCTTGTATCGTGCATCTTACAGGTATAAAAATTGATTTTACTGTTGAGAATGTAAGACCATTATTTGTCGCCCAATCTGCAAGTGCAGCTATATCATTGTTTAGTCGAGCTATATAAGTTTGTGCTTGATTAGCTGGGAAAGTGATAATGTCCTCCATGTCATCAGCGAATAAGAACAGTTTAATATTTGAAATGACGTTATGTATGTCATTTATATATATAAAAACAGTAAGGGGTCTAATACGCTACCTTGAATCACCCCACTGGGAATAGGCAGGCGGCGAGATTTCTGGCCATTGACTTCAACAGAATAATTGCGATCCGTAAGAATAGAAGTAAGCTAGGAAAGAAAATTACCACCGATGCCATATCATTCAAGTTTCGATAATAACAACTTATGAGTAACAGTATCAAATGCTTTAGTTGTGTCTAGGAAGACAATTACGAAACTTACTCAATCGATGTAGTAATATAGTCAAGGTATTCAAGCTGGCATGTAGTGCAAAATGTTTTATTAATGAAGCCACGTTGAGCACTAGAGAAGAAACTTGGAGATAAGTGATTCAAGATAGATTTTTTTACTATTTTTTCAAGTAATCTAGATAGAATTGCTGTGCGGTTAATTGGGCGATAATTTGATACCATGCGCTTCGAGCGACAGAGTCCTTAAATACTAAATAGAAGATTCCAGATTCGATTGAAGTGTTAAATAAGTTCAGTAGAAGAAGTTTGAAATCGTCGCTACCCATTCTGCAAATGGCAGGTGGAGTGCCTGTTATGTCTGGCTTGAGACTCAACTTAGTTTGCTTGCAGACTTGATTTATGTCATTTAGATTTATGCATATTGTGTTTAATACACTAGGTGTCTGAAATGTTCAAGTGATATCTTTACAGATAGAAGTATTGTATGTGGTATTAAGATATATAAGAAATTCTTCACAGATTGTATTCGGGTCTGTTTTTCTTATTTCTGCAGAATTATAAGTTCGATCCTGAATAATAAAATCTATTTTGCTGGTGGATTTTACTGATCGTGATTTAAATAGTCTACTTAGTGATTTTACCTTATTACAACTGTTCCGTGCTCTATTTTCTGATACTTTCAATGTATGGTCTAGAATAAGCTTGTGGTCAATTAATAGTTCAGAGAAACGTAAACGAGCGAATATATCATCATTGTTTGTTGCAACTGTAGACCATTCTTTTATTTTATTCTTTTATTTTATTCTTCTTATCATTTTATTCCATTTTTTCTATCCTAGTTTGTTTTATGCGCTTTTTAGGACTGCTAGCTCTGTCAACTAAACCTATAATTTTCGGATGAAATGTTGAAGATATAGTTGGAAAGTCATTTGAAAGGAAGAAATGAGACCAATGTTCTATCTTTATATGTGTTCAAAGTAGGTTCTAATCTATGTAATGGTAAAGTGTCTTGACTTCATTGTAAGGTTTGTAAGTGGATAGTAGATGGAAATATAATATTTTATGGTCCCCATTAAAGAAGGAAGGTAATATTAGTAAGTTTGTTGGATCTATATTCAAAGTGAAGATCAAGTCCAAAAGGTTGCTCTTTCTAGTCGGTCTATCAATAAATCGTTTGTAACCTGGTAAGTCAAGCGATTTCATAAAATTTGTATGAGAGCTAACTTGACTTCGTTCGTGCCAGTTTAAATTAGTCACGCTGATGTCACTGGCTATAGGTTTATGGTATGAATGGTGTAAAAATGCTTCGATAAAAGCTTCAGTTATATTAAATGAAGTTCAACCTGGTGGGTATTAGATGCAACCTTTTAAAAGATCTAGGATAGGTTGTTCTATCCATAATGAATCTTCAAGTTCCGTTAAATTCGAAGATGTTATGCTATAAGCTTTAGGTCATGAATGCACATAAATACATTATCAAACATTCTTTAATAAATACCGCACAACACGGATTCCTGAAAAGTAGATCATGTCTGACTAACTATTAGCGCTCTTTAAACGACTTGAATAAGATAACCGATGATGGAATAGCACAGGCTCCTGCTTTTCAAACTCTCTGCCATGAGAGTGTCAGGGGCCTAACAGGCTAGATCTGCTCTTTTCTTAGTGACTGTTGCTTTACCATCAGGGTTGGTGATACATACTCCGCATCTGCGCATATTACAATTGGGGTTCCCAGGGGCTCAGTCTTGAGACCGTTACTGTTTTTCATCTTCAATGATGATCGAGCTAACCCGTTGCGTTTCCCCTGTTATATGTTTGCTATTAACGTGTAAAATGTCGGTAGGTATGATATCTTCGATCTGATAAATGTCTTAAAATGTAGCAAAATGGGCTGATGAATAAACCTTTCTCTTGAATTAGAGATGTGTCAATTTCTCTCTACCCTGGCAGGTAGCACGGGTTTCTCTACGCCATCGTTCCATACGTAGGATAAAATCTACTAAGGACTTGGGAATCACTGTGCCCGCATTGGGACAACCAATGTGCTGCTCTGGCTCAAAGGGCCGGAGAAATATTGTCGATTGCTCTCATCCCTCACATCCAAAATATTCTGAGGTACTTTACCCATGTAACGGGCAATAGTAAGGTCGCTCCTGAAGTACTACTTTCAGATTTGAAGGCCTGATTACCAAAAGGACACAGCTAGAAAGGGTACAGAATCTCGAGACTCGCATAATCGAGGGTTTGGCATGCTTCAATCACTCATCATGAAAATCAACAATTACCGTTAAAGCTTCCCTCACATTTGATAAGGCTGCTAAAAGGCGATCGCATAGTAACCTTCAATGCTGTCAAGGGATTAGGTTTTCTCATATTGGATGACTTGTTTGGTTCTCTCGTTAGGTTGAAACTCCAGGGCACAGACTAAAGCTATGTATGCAGCATACAAAATCTAAAAGCAATTATTTAGCATCCATGTAGTAAACGCGTGGATCTTGATGCCCGAAAAACTAGACTCAGAAGTTTTAGTAGATACGTTCAAAAATGAGGTGGACGAATGTTGGCAGGCGCTCTTTCCAGAGCTTCCCCATTTTTCTTGTCTAACATTTTCTTTTGTGTTCACATCGACTGACTGACCATTGTCTTGACAATCGATTGGAAATGCAACATACCTGAACTCTCTCACCTTTAGGTCATGAGAATTCTTTCGTCTCACATTCACGGTACATACCGCTGTGGTTCCTGCGAAACAGTACTGGAAGTAGCGGGTGATTTCAAGCACACTTTCGAAACAATCTGGTCACCGGTTTCGAATTGGTCAAAAATAAATAAATAAATAAATAAATAAATAAATAATTTTTCTTGGAAATCCAAAGCATTCTACTCATTATCAATAATTTGAACGTCACATCTGCAGCGGAATTCTACGTTAAATAAAATAAAGGTAAACAGCATTTACAAATTACTTCCAGGTAATTAGTAAGAGATCTGATATTATACAAAAAACACTGGCATTGCGAGAAAGAAAAATCATTAAATGTTACTGAGAGCACTGAATTTTACCAAGGAATGTTCATCCGGGGTGCGTGAAGTTATGTGTTGTTGATTATCCGATACTTTTCATTTTGATTTTTCAAAATAAATTTGTTTATCCTGAATATGAATTGTTTTTTCCGCTAGGAAAAGGAATTGATTCCACTGGGTTGAGGTCTACTACGGGCCAGTTTTGTTTGAACGCGGGTTGATAAGTTAGGCTGCGAGGTAAATACTCGAATGCGAGAGAGTGTACTTTCGAAAGTTATGAAAATTAATTTAAGACCAATACCCAAGAATGCCAATATTATATAAATTATCAGATAGAACATTTAAGTTAAGAAGATCGAGTAAAGAGGAGCTGACTCTTATATATTCTGGAAAAAGATTCTACATTTTAGTAAATTTAGTCAAGTAGAAATTATTCCTTAATTTAGTTCGAAACCTTGTTAATTTAATTGTTTTCCACTGTTTCTTAATTGATGCTTGAAATCATGCTGAACATGAAGATTCGAACTCAATTCTATATTATCAGATGAGAGTATTCTAAAGAATAAGATGAGATTATGCTTGAGTCTGCGAAACCCTAACGGATCGAGGTTCAGTTGTATACACTTTTATCTATAAATATTTTTCAGTGAAAATGTTGTAAGTTTCCTGAATAAGCTGTATGAGGATCTAAACACTTGCAATTTGACATGCGCATTCAACAGGTCTTTTGATGCCTCGTGGCATGTTTTTCATTTACATGTTTATACACATTTACTACAGTTGGAAAAAACAAAAATGAAACAGTACATATTTAATGTACGGACAAATTCTACCTTTGCAACTACTCACCAGCTTGATGAATAGTTATCCTTTCCGTCTATTTCAAGTTGCAGCTACATAAACCTGTGCACCCAAAGAGGGTTTGGATAGCTCCTGACGTATCATCGCCTGTCGCATAGGACGAGGATACCAAAGATCAAACAAACAACTTTGACAGTGGTGGATGCCCCTTAAATTCGTTGTATCGACAAAAATTCTAGAAGCTTCATTGGCCTATCAGCCATTTACAGTCCAGTGCTTTACGGAAATTCATATAGTTTCCGGAATAACTGGGATGAACTCGCAAGCATAGCGCATGAGTCACGACTGCATGTAAAGTACTGACCGAAACCTAGCTATTTGTAACTGATCATATTCCTGACGCAATTTTTAGCAGTTAATAGGTGTGTCAGACATAGGCCAGGTGCACTCAAGGGTGGTAGTGTTGCTATCTTTCTCAGGCTAGGTCCTAGAACTTCAGAATAGTGCGTTAGGCTTAGCACACACATCGTCCAATTTACCTCCTGTTTCATTCAGTGTTACTAGCAATTTAGTAAAAGCCTGTTCTTATATATGCCCTTAAGCAGAATAGCTGGACTCGCATAATTTACATGACTATCTCGGTTCGCTGGGCACGCTTGGGTCCCAGGTTATCATAGTTTGGGATTTTAACAAACCACATATATCTTGGCCGAACCACGGCAGTTCATCTGATAAGATGTCTGACAATTGCATTTAATGGACTCACATACATGCCATGAGACAACATATGAATGAGCCCACAGAGTTCCAACTAGTACTCAGGTATGACAAACCTCCTACCTCAATCGTGTATACTGGAACGTTGTCTCAGAGGAAGCTAAAAAGATATTGTTTCACTATGCAAATAATGATATAGCAGCAAACTGGGAGCTTATTCACCACTGTCTGTCTACCTTGCAAGATAGGTTTGCTCCGTTGGTGTACGTCAAACGACGCAACAAGTCTCATGGTTGGACACCTGCGGTGCGACGGGTTATTATAATCCAGGACCGTGCCTGGAAAACTTACAAAGCTTCTCAGAATCAACGGTCCTGGACAAGGTATAAAATGGTCAGGAATAAGGCTGGGAGAATTCAACGCAAGGAAAAACGTGACATTGAATGTGGTTTGGCACGCAATATAAAACAGTGTCCGAAGCATTACTCTAGTTATACCTTATCCGAAGACAAACCGCGCGATTTGATTAATAACCATCAGCAGGATCACGGACCCCAAATATTCTCAAATTTCGAAAAGGTTTCGGACTTTTTCAAAATATTTCTCGTATTTTCAGAGGCTTGGTTGCCAAATAGATCTGCTTAAATTGCCATTCATCATTAGGTTGGATAGCGTTACTTCGTTCGAGGATTTATACTTCACTGATAATGAAGTTAAATGTGATCTTGCAGCGACTAATGCACATGAATATGCTACCCCAGACTGTATTCAGCTTTAAATTATAAAGAATCTGGCGTCAATGCTAGCAAAACCCACAGATAATTTTTTTTTACGATTTATTGCAGAATGGCTTAATTCCGAGTATCGGAAAACCGACATATGTGATTCCAATACATAAATGTGGCAATCATCGCTGACCTGTGAGTCTCGCTAGCATCCTTGTAAATTCCTGTAAAGACTTAATAGAGATCATATCTGTCGCCATCTAGTTGATTGATCGTCGCTGAACTCTGTTTAGCATGGCTTCCTTAAAGAAAAGTCGTGCCTAACAAACATCTTGTGTGTTTTAAATGAGGTAACAAAGTGGCCAAATGTTGAAGCTTTAACTTGGGCTTTCGTAAGGCCTTTGATTCGGTAAACCACGGATTGCTTGCAACCAAACTTAGTTATATGGGTAACGATGTTCCTCTGAAGAACTGGAAAATAAGTTTATTAAGCAATAAGTAATTACGCGTCAAGACAGGCAGTATGTATTCTCCGGAAGTAAGAGTTGTTGGCGGAGTACCACAAAGTTGAGTACTCGAAACTCTACTTTTCCTTTTTCATTGATGACTTGGCAGCGTCGCTCAAGCGTCCATGCCATATTTTGCGGATGATGTCAAGTTTCTCGGATCACTGAATGAACAGGATCTTCTTGAGGATATCGATAGGGTCATTCACTGGTCTGCTTCATAACATGTACCAGTTAACGTCACTAAAAGCGCTCTCTTGTCTAAAGTCGTTAAAGAGCTCGAGGTTGCTGGACCAATTGATATAATTGAGATTAATGGGGTGCTGATAGTTCGAGACATATGTATAGAGGTTTCATCGGGATTTGAATGGATTAATCAATGTGCAGCTGCTGCACAACGCATTAGGAGCGAGCATTTTCGCCTTCGATCACTTATATCTTTAAGGTCCCGGAGGTTTTCATACCATTTACCAAAGCAGTCGTTACATCACTTCTCCAGTATTGCGTTGAAGCATGGTCACATTATTTGGAATATGGTATTACTATACTTGAATGTGTTCAGCTCCTAGCTACTCGTATGACTGAAGTACAATCAGTTAGAAACGGTTTTTGAGTCTGTATTTCTTTTCATTGAGAAGAATGCAACTGCGTGGGGACCTGATTGAAACCTTCAAATTGATGCAGGATTTAGTACAGTTCATTCAAGTAAGATGTATGCTTACGCGCCAAATATGGGTAATGGAGTCCACCCATTAAAACAGGCCAAGCGAAATGTCAGGTCTAATGTTCGTAAGTAATTTATCCGTAAAAGGGTAATAGATAAATAAATTATTCTCGGAATCGTCTTCCTAAAGAGTTCGTATGTTCCACTTCAAAAGTGGGTTGCAATAAGTGACTCGATTTTGTGCAAAGTTTTTATCTCCCGATATTTGTCAATAAATAGTATTTGAAGCGTACTAAAACCTCTGCTGAACTATTGGCGAGGAAAGTTTATATGTTGCATTCCAGATTACTCTCATATTAGTTTCCAATCTGCGCGCTACGTTGAACTTTGTTGAATTTTCCAAGCTCTGCTTTGAAATCATTTCTTATTTGTAGTTACCGTCGGAAATTGCTTCAAACGGATCAATAATTTATTGTAATATACATTTAGTTCATTACTTGAATATAAATATCACTATTCTATATATCTACATTAGGGCTAGTTACTTTCTCATACTTGAAGGCTGGCTCTGGTAAGCATGTAGGCAAAGTAATCGAAAGATGTACCTGCAAGCGATGGGCACACCCAACTTTCTAATGTATATCGACGGAATATTTTCGGTGAATGTAGCCCATACATGGTTCGAATGAGTTTTTACACAATGAAAGGAGTTGCGTGGTAGGTTTATGGCAAGAAAGTCTTCCAGTTAATTGCGACACTACAGGAATCCACCCTGAAATCTTCTGTGCAAATTGCGGCATCGTCCCAATTAATCCTAACCCAGCTGGGGGGTGTACATAAGGCAACAGAAACGACTCGGGGAAAAACTAATATCACAGCGGAAAGCCAGCGTACTAAGAAGAACCAGTGAGCCCAACATGTAGCGGGCTTACCTACAATTAAGGAAATCGAGCAGTGTCTCATTAATTTTGCGAAAGTTAACTCGAAATTATCTTCAATTCGCAGTGAATTGCGAGAGTTGCGAAAAGGCGCTGTTCATTGGAAAAATATGGAAAATTTTACCAGAAATATTCTGATCATAAACGAAAAAGATACTTTTATACAGAAGGCCCAATCTTCTGTTAGTTTGGGCCCATAGAATCGGTCTGAGGAAGAACGGAAATGAAGCAAGGTCAATCTTGTTCGGATTCAAACATCAGAGACGGGGACTTGTTTCTTTCAAAAAGCTACCAAATACAAACTAATACCAATGGCTTGTATACATTGACGCCAGAGTGTCGCCCAGCTTCGGCAACATATTTCGCGTTCCAGCGTTCCAGTGACAGTGCAGGAGAGGAAAAGATAAACAAAGAGAAAAATCAGTCGGAATAATTCCGCGCTAGCGGATATTTCTATCAACATTGATTTCATCCTGGTAGAGAACTATTCTTAGCTAGTTTGTAATGCAGCGAACAAAAGCATCGCTTTATTTACGTTGTGCACCGCTGCATTAAAATCCTATATGCCGCAACCTTCCAGCGACTTAGATTTCACATAAAGCAAGAATGTGCTACCACATTTGACCACATCAAAAATCTCGGCAATACCTTGGTTTCTGCGCCTAAGGTTTCTCCAAAATTAGGTGCCGTACATCGAAATGCTGTAAGCATACTATACATAAACACTTGCAGCGTGCGCAATAAATAGCTGGAAATAATGCAGAAAGTCTCGTGAACTAAATTTAGGATCCTAAGTGTATCAGAGACCTGGCTTCAAGATACAGACATTATTCCCGATTATCATCGTTCGACCTATAAACGCATCAGATAAGATAGACTAGACAATAGACGTAGAGGAGCAGCTGTAATACTCCTACAACGTGGTATTAAATACCAAGACTCTGGCATCAAAATGGCCACATTTGGCATCCAGCTGTTCTAGACAATCGCCACCGACGGTAAGTTCTCTTTTGCATTAGGCTGTTTCTAGATGACACCTGCGCATCAGAGGATGAGGACAGGGAACTAAGAAAACTTCTTACTAGATTGCGTGGAACATTCCCACTAGTCTATTCAATAGGTAATTTTGAACTTCCGAATATTGACTGAGACACTCAGACCACTTATGTATATTTGACCTTGAGAAATTAATCACGATTGTACATTTTGCAATGGTTGTACAAACATTTGGGTGAATGTTGACCATACTTAGCATGCCTTAAATATCCAAAAATAAATAATTTATTTGTTTATTTTTTTGTTTATTATTTCCCATCTATATCTTGATTGACTGCACTCCGTTGCGCTTCATTAGAACGAAAGTAAGAAAACGAGGTACGTTGATAGGCACTCACAACATACACTGGATTTAGCTCTGTCTAAAGGTCCTAAAGTTGTCCAATAACACTCTTGAAACTCACATTTGCAAAAAAGTGACATGTCATCATAATATTCCAGGTGATTCTTTGCTTTCATTAGCCACCAGTCAAATGCCGGCGAATTATATATCGAGTTGACCGGAATGCCTTACGGCTTTCAGCTTCAAGGTGTGAGTGGTTCTCTGGAACCAATGATATCGAAAGTAAATAGTCAGTTATAAAACGCAATATCTTAGGTATTCAAAACTTCTACTTTTTTGACCTGTACGTCTAAAGAACAAACCACCTTGGTAAACTCCTGCGATGCGACGTAACATTAATAGTCTTAACAGAAACTGACTGAGATACACGGACTTTCCGACCGATAGAAACTGTTCGTGCTATAAGGCCTCGAAAAACAGCACAGTAAAGCTACAACAGATGATCTGGCGAACTCCGCTAAAAACAGTTCAAAATGAGATAATGACAAATAAGCACATAGGTACCCTAATCTTAGACAATAGCTAGAAAGCTAGTTCTGACCCAGACAAGGCAGCAGCTTTGCTGGATTATTTTAAAAGTGTTTATAGAATAAATGGCTGTGATGCGATTTATTCAGTCGCAAATCCTGATACTGAAATGGGTGGCCTCTAAGCGAAATATTTTTTGTACGAAAAATGTCGCTCGGGTACTATAGAATCTAGACGGAAATATATCCACCGGAACTGATAACATGCATTCGGAAATTGTAAAGAAAATTTACAGAATACTAGCAGAGCCTTTCTGTAGGTTAAACACAGAATCGCTCTGCGAAGGCATCCTACCGGATGACTGGAAGAAAGCCATTGTCGTACCCATTCCCAAACGGAGGTTACGCGAACATGATTTTGAATTTCCGACAGGTAAACTTGATCAGTGTTTTACGCAAACCTTCAAGAAACTTATCAGTGATAGTTTACGAAGCCACCTGGTACAACATTAATAATTAGGCACGTTTAAAATTAGCTTTCTTAAAGGAAGGTCGTGTCTCTAGAATCATCTATGTTTCAGATGGAGCTTTTAGGAAACTGGACGAAGTCGGACGGTTAGAGGCCTTATTTAGAATTTAGTAAGGCTTCTAACCTGTCACTTACAGGTTCGTATGGTGGAAGTTTTTGGCCAAAAAGTATCTGGTATATCCCGGGACTGGATAACCATTTTTCTTCGTGATAGATCCTGTGAAGTCCGGGTAGGCGATACTACCTCTGAATTCGCAAAAGCTACCAGTGGGGTCTCACAAGGTTTAGTACTAGGCTCAATACTCTCCCTGATCTTAATCGATTATTTGGAATCACGGTTATCATGTCCCCGCTACATTCTTACACTTGTTGGTAAATTTAACGGATCCCGTGATCACGGTGATATGTTAAAAGATATCGTAAAGGTCACTAAACGTTCAAAGGATTGGTATATCTAAGACACGTAAAGGGGAACGCCTAATTTTTTGGGTCTTTTCACACTTTGGCGTCGGCGTCTACGGAGTGATCTATTAGAAATCATCAAAATCCCGAAAAACATATTCGACGTGGGTTATCAAAACCTGTTCTCTCGAGCAATGAAATCTTCAACTGGAGGGTATGCAATCAAGCTCGCAAGAATCCAAATCGTCGGAATCTTAGGCAACACTTCTTCAGTGAAAGCGAGGTAAGCTTCTAGAATAAGCTGTCTGAGGACCTAATCGCGTGCATACCAGTAGTGACTTTCGGAATGGGTCTGGATGTCTCGTGGCATTAGCTTGTTCGTGACTTCTATCCCTGAACATGCAAGTCGCCTGTCGATAGAAATAGCATGAAAACGTTTTTTAAATTATACGGATTATACTACGATTTAAAACCAAAAAAGAAACTGCAAGAAATTCAATTATGTAATGCCACGTTTCAAATGTCATGTTTTAAATGTACGCCCAAATTTACCCCTAACAATCATCTGACCAACATGGTGAAGACAAACCATTTGTCACAAAATATTCATTTGCATACTTTTCCGTCATTCACACCACACGACCATTTGTGTTTTTTCCAACTCGCAGCTAAAAAAACTTGAGTAGCGAAGAATGGTCTGGGTAACATCTGACGTCTCAGTACATACGACGAGGATACCGAAAAACAAGAAAACAACTTTTGCAGTGATGGACACTCCTTTGATGCTTTCAGCCAGAGAAATTCTGGAAGCTCTTTGACTTATTAACCATTTAAATCCCGTGGCAACTGAAATTCGTGAACCTATTGTTTAAACTTGTGTACCTTATTCTGCGGCATACAACCGATTAAATTCTGCACGATCGATTGGTGACTCAACCAAAAATCGTGATGTGCATACTGAAATGAACTAAACTGAACTGAACTGCCAATGGTCTTTTCATTCTATTGGACATACAACATGCCATAACTCACTCAACTTTCGATGACGAGACCTCTTCCATCTTTCATTCACATATGTATACGCCTGTGTTCTCTACGAATCAATTCTGGTAGTGGCGGTTGTTTTCAAGCACACCACCGCAAGAATCTTGGTACTCATTTTCACTTAATTGACTATCGCTTATTGATCCGAGCAGATAATATAGCTACAGACAGTCAGCAGGCAAACTCATGGAATGCATAGGAGAGTTGAAACTAGAGGACGGAGAAGTAACTGATACCGACCTGTTTAAAATGACTGTCTTCTCAAGGTTATTCAGTAGCTTTCAACGACGGGATAATTCTTCAAATACACGGTCTGGACTGCTTAGCTTGCCACCTGGAGCTGAGGCTGATGTTTATGATGCACTATATCATGTTCCTGTCAACAAAGCCGTGAGACCGGATTGTATCCACTCAATTATGCTGAAGAATCTTGCTTCCGTGTTTACCGAACCGTTGTGCTAGCTCTTAAATTCATGCTTGCACTTACTTCGGAAGCATTATTATCAGTACGATTTATGTTGCTAGATATAATATTGAAGCAATCTATTAAAGGCAGTGTATGTAACTCGAAAAGCTCTAGCTTGCGCTGGGTTAAAGAGATGAATCTATGAAAAAACCTATAATATTTTTTGTATTAGATATTAGGAAATTTGTTCATGAACTGAAAGTGATCCACAATATCGATAGCCTAAATCACTTACACACCATGATGGTTGATGTGGTGTATTATTCAAGATGATCGAATAGTTTGGAATGTTATATTCAAAATCAATGAAAGTAGATTTATTGATGAAAAACTCAAGACCGTTACGAATTCTGCATTGAAGTAAAGCTTGCAGGTCTTAGTTTAATTTCGATGTAAAGTCGGCAGTATGGTTAGGTGGGAAGGCTATGGCGACTTTTATTTTAACTGCAAACAAAATGATCTTACAATGTTTTATGGCATATGGTATATTGTTAATAAATATCAAAAAGAGTAGTGGATCTAAAACGCTTCCTTGTACGACTCCGCTCGGAATAGGCACATTCTGCGAACGGTAACTATTTAAATCTACAGAGAAGATGCGACCATTGAGAAAAGGTTTTAACCACGAATGTAGGTTTCCAGTAATACCTAAAGCAGATAATTTTGTGAGGATTAAATTATGCGGGACGCTGTAAAAGGCTTAAGTAATATCAATGAATAAAAAAACGACCCATTGCCAGAATCTAGTGATTTTGTCACTTAATTAAGAAATTCTAGTTGTTAAGAAATTCGTGCTGGTTTGATATGAAATAGTTTGGTGTCAGGTATGCGAGGGTGGTCTGCCTGACAAGCTTCCCAAATATTCTAGATAAAAATGGTGTGTGATTAATTGCTCCATAATTGGCAACCGTATGTAGTAATCCGGACTTTTGCATAGCAATAACAACTGAATGTTTCCATTCTAAAGAGAAGGTTCCTGATTTGATTGTTGCATTGAAGAAATTAAGTAGTAATTAGAAAAAGTCTTCACTTTACATTTTTCAAATTGCTGGTACGAAACCTTTTTTGTCCGGTCTGTACAAATTTTCAACTTCCTCACAAACTGTACGTATATAAGAAAGTTTAACTGTAATGCCGTCTAACGTACCGCATAAAGGGTGTGTGATTACCTCAGGATAAGATTTGTTATTATAAGATGCGCTGAAAAGACGTCATCAGTAGGGTTCTTCAAAGTTCGTACTCGGTCCCCTTCTAATCCTGATTTCCACTGATGACTTGTCATCTGCCTTGAAATACCCATGCATCATTTTCTCGGATGATGTGAAGTTCGTCGTTTCAACGGTTGAATGCTCCTTGATGCACAACCTTGAACCGGTCATAAACTGGTCATACCAGTAGGACCAACCAGTGAACCTTAAGAAGAGCAAACTCTTATCTGCACTGGGTGATAAGATTTCGGTCCAGGTGTCAAGAAATTCCCTCAGTGTTAACACCGCAAGTTGTGTTAAGGATTTGGGAGTACTGGTTATGACTGACTTCAAATGGGGTACCAATTTGCCGCTGCAACTCAGCGTGCACGTAAGTTAATTTTTTGGCTGAATTCAGTGCTTTCGAGCGGAAGACTTAATGCATTCTTGTCAATTTACAAGACATTAATTTCGCTGCACCTTGAATATTTTGTGCAGACGTGGTTTCCCCACGACTAAAAGGACATCCTTTGACATGAAACTGTACAGCGTCTCGCATCTCGCATGATTGAGCGTCACCGTAGCGCTACACGCCTGAAGTCTGTCGATCTTTTCTCCACTAGGCACCATCGTTTAAGAGGTGATTTAATTGAAACCTATAAGATCTTGAATGGTTTATGTGGCATTCCAATGAATGAAATGTTTAACTGAAGTCCTGAGCACGGCTTTCGGGGCATTCGCTCAAACTTGATAAGAAGCGATATCGGCTAGACTCGAGGAAACAATTTTTCAGCTTAAGGGTGGTAAACTTCTGAAACATTTTTTCAGAAGATCTTATATTCTGCATTTCTTTCTCGAGTTTCAATAACCTCAGGTCAGTTCAGTTGCACAGGACAGTAAGTGGATAACGAGCCAATCGAGCGTCCAGAATTTATCTCAGTCGAAAGCCAAAGTGAAGAAACCACCACTGCCAAAGCGTTTATTCTTATTTTGATTTGGATACCCTCGACAATCACGACATCAAGGGATTATCCGGTTTGTATTTAGGAAGCCCCTGTTATAAATGATGCTGGAAAAATAAAAATAAATTTCTCCTCACCAGTACCTTGAGAGGGCAGCTAAAGCTTAGGTTGTTCACCTTTAGCTTTATTCCGTAAATCAAGTAAAGGCTAGAGTTCTCTGTGTTTTTTCAACTTCAGCTGACCACTTACCGTGCTGGTGAAGATAAACTGCTTTTTCTTTTACCAGCATACGTTATAACGCGGAACTCCCTAAATACAATCCGGATAATCTCTTGGCGTCGTGATCTTTGAAGATTTCAAATAGACAAGAAGAAGAAAACGTTTTGGCAGTGGTGGGTGTTTCTCTGTTGCATTCCACGGAAAGAAATTATGGACGCTCGATTGGCTTGTTAGCCACATACTGTCCTGTGGAAACTGAACTGCGAACTGAAATGAACTGCTTTGGATATCCTCGACGATCTCGAAGCCAAGAGATTATCCGGTTGATTTTAGCAAGCCTCTCTTTATGAATAAATCTGGTAAAATGAAAAATTCTCTTCACCAGTACGGTGAGAGGTCATTTGAAAAAGATTTCTGTATTTGAAAAAACAGAACTCCAGGTTTTACTTTATTTACCAGAAAACGCTAAAAATGGTGAACTACCTAATTTTGCACAGAAATTAGGGGGAGAATTCAGGAAAAAGCTTACCCCAGATTCGGTCCAAACCGTTCTTGAAACTCGCGACAGAACTGAAGGATATAACTTCTTCTGGGAGCCAGTTATAGAAATTTACCAGCCTGAGGCAGAAAACGTTTTTTCCGGGAGTCTAGTCTACATCGCTCCTTTGCACGTTTGAGTGAATGTTCGCAGGTGCCCAGCTCGGGTCTTAAGGCAAAGAAGTCGTTCATGATAACAACACTTAACCCCTTAAAGATCTTGGAGGTTTCAATTAGGTCACCTCTCAAACGACGGCGCGTAAGTGAGGAAAATCTAGGGATTTTAGGGGTGCAGCGTAAGGTTTCCCTCGCTGACCCTCAATCATGCGTGTTGCGAGACGCTGTGCGCTTTTGAGTCGAACGATGTCCATCTTATAGTTAGGGTACCACGCCTGGACACGAAATTCTAAATGCGGCTCAACTAATGCCTTGTAAAGGAATACATCGGGTCTTCTGCTGGATAGCACGGATCTCAGCCGAAAAATCAACTTACATGCACGCTGAGTTGCAGCGGCAAATTGGTAACCCATTTGAAGTCAGCCCTAACCAGTACTCTCAAATCCCTAACACACCGAGCGGCGTTAACACTGATGGAATTTCCCGACACATGGACCGAAATCTTATCACTCTGTGGTGATGAAAGTTTCTTCTTCTTAAGGTTCAGTTGGTGATCCCACTGGTATGACCAGTTTATGACCGGTTCAAGGTCGTGCATTAAGGTGTATTCAACCGTTGAAACGATGAACTTTACATCATCCGAGAAAATGATGCATGGGTACTTCAAGGCAGATGACAAGTTATCAGTGAAAATCAGAAATAGAAAGGGGCCGAGTACCGACCCTAGAAGTACCCTACTGATCACGTCGGTTTGGCTTGACAACGTAGTTCCAGTCCGAACTCTGAATGTCCTGCTTGTACGGAATGCTTTTATCCAAGCAAGTAGACTACCCTGTATGCCTTTTGCTGATAGCTTGATCTCAAGAAGGCGGTGACTTACGAAAACAAAAGCCTTATTAAAATCTAAGTAGAGGGCTTCGACTGGCTTTCTTTCGTCCAGCATTTTAGTTGCAGTATCGAGAAAACTATGATGTACTCTTAAGAAATCCATGCTGATTTACAATCAGTAGAGAATGCCGACAAAGATGCCACCAGATTTATTCACGCAGCAGTTTTTCAAATGCTTTTGGGACGTTGCTTGTCAGGCTGAAAGGTCTATATTTACTAATAGTTGACCTGCAACGAGCCTTGTGTATTGGTACGATTATGGCTTCTTTTCACTCAATAGGAACCACTCTCAGGTTCACTGTTTGGACTGCTAACGGGGAAAAGTTATTTCTTCTATACTCTCCCTCATTCCTACACAATCTTATATAAATAATCTTTTTAGCGTTATCCCGTTTAGAGTTTTCTGTTTTTGTACACGATTCCACTTCACCTGACCTCTCACGTTGCTGCTGTAGAGGAAATGATTGTTCGTTTTCCTGCGTCGGTTATTACGCGTTGCTCCCAAAATACAATTCGCATAATCTCCTGGCCTAATGATCGTTATTGATTTTAAACGGACAGAAAGAAAAAACTTATTGGCATGAACCGGTAACAGTACCAGAATCATAGGGAGATAATCGAACAAGTCGAGACGAGTGCCTGGATTCTTTCGCAGCTGTGCTTGAAAACACCAGCCACCACAAGTATTGTTCCGTAGGGAGCCCAGGCGACTATGCATTTGAATAAAAATTTGGAAAGGTCTCATAACCCAAAGGTGAGAGTGTGAATGCATGTTGCATGTCTAATCGAAAGAAAAAACGACAAAAAGAAATTAATTTCGACAAAACGAACAATTTGAACAGAAACGATTTTTGTGTATTTCATAAAGATTTTCATAAGTTTTTGCTGTTTGTTTTATAGTAAATGAGAAGGATTTAATAATAACGTTAATTCTCCGGAAAGATCAACTGCAAACTCTCGTCCAGTTCATGTTTGAATGCATTTACTGGAGCTGTCGAGACGAGTTCTTCGGTGCAGTGAGTTCTTAACGTTCGCTTAGCGAATGCCAAATAAGTGCGATCCGGAATCTAGTCTTGTATGCTGTTTACTTAGCTTGAGACTGCGCCATCGTGTACCAACCAGAGGAGAGAACCGGAAGAAATCATCGAATTAGAAGCAGCTTATTCCTTTGCAGAACTAATGCTACGAAACCTTTATCATAGTTCGTGTATGCTAAACCCTTAGACATGCGAGTGGCCAGCTTCGGTGTTTTTTCTAGTTGCACTATATCTTTCTGATAAGACAAAATACCGTATTCTATATGCGGCCTTACTATTGCCATGTAGAGTGTAAACCTCATCTTAGCTTTTTTGAGTGTATGGGCTGAACGTATTCGGAAGTGTTCATTCCCGGCCATGCGAGCAGAAGCAACACATTGATCGGCTCAAATAGAAGTTTTCGTAGACTATGATTCCTATGTCCTTAGTAGATTTCACCCTACGGAAATATATGTGGGCTGAGGGCGTAAAGACTATAATGTTGCCGGCCAGGGTAGAGAGATAGTGACGTTTCTTTAAGTTAAGTAGAATGTACCGATTATCCGCCCATTTCGTCATAGCCACTACGTCATTTATCAGATCAGAGTTATCCTACCTACAGACAAGTTTTACGTTGTCAGCAAACGTAAAAGAGGGTGAGCGCAGTTGGTTAGCTAAATGATCAATAAAGATGATGAACAGGAACGGTCAACACGCTTGGCTCTGTGGAACCCCAATCGTTATATGCGCACACGCGGAGTTTAAATAATCTACCTCGATGGTTATTGAATGGTCACTGAGGAATGCGCGAATCCACCCAGTTGGACTCCTGATACTTCTATGACTGAGAGCTCGGAAAGCGAGAGCATGTGGTTGACTGAATGAAAGGCCTTCCTAAATTCAAGATAGAAGACTTCTACAAATATACCATCATAAACCTCTTAGTGACCTAGTTTAGAAAGCACAATAATGTAGTCAGACTTGACCTACCTTTTAGAAATCCGTGTTGTGCGGTATTCAGTAGAGAATGTTTGCTTAAGTATCCACAAATTTCGTCGCGGATTACCTTTCCATAACCTTACATAGTACACTAGTGATTCTAAACGGCAGGTAATTTTTGATCACTTAAGAAGCTTCTTCTTTATAAATAAGCATTTCAACAACTGTTCTCCCACCCAAAGGAAGGGACCTGTGTCTGAGGGATGTTCTAAAATGTTCTGTGATCAGAGCAGCAAATCTAAGACCTAGCAGTTTGATCATTCGTTGATGGATTTTATCGGTCCCTGCCGCCTTGTTGTATGCTAGGTTGGCCAATATATTTTGTGTACCTCGAATGTAAACTCGCTGCATGATGGGCGTTCAGTGAATGCACACTTTTTACCTTTTTTGTGAACGGTTAACATAAGAGAAAATCGATCCTGATGTCAACGGATTTTTTCTTCTTTTCTTTCTGAGATACCTCAAGTGGGAGGTGCCAAAATACAAGAGTAACTTGTAGGTTAACACTACATGGTCGCTCTTTCCCAGTGGTGGCTGAAAGAAAAATGTTTTCTATACCGCTTTTAGCAGTTGAAATAACTTGGTCGGGAGTCGATGGAAACTGGCTCTCGCGCAGTCTAGTTGGTTCGTTTAAGTGTTTGTGTAGTGCATGGGAGTATATACAGTCTGAAACGTAGTTCGCTTCCCCTTGTGCATGCGAGGTTTAGTACTTCCAGTTTATTTCGAGGTGATTAAAATCACCAAGGATTACAATACGCGGTGCTAAGACCAGAAGAGACGAAAGCCTAAGTTGCAGAAGAGCATCTTACTCCGAACTAGTGTTCAGACTACGGTAAACTCAACTTACCGCTATACGGGTGCACCTTTGCACGAGCAAGGCAGATCCTGTCTGCACGTTCGTCGTTGTACGAGAAATAGTTTTTTAAAGAGGACTCGCATGATCACTAAGGAGCAGCGCACCTCCTACCAGCTTACCAAGAGGTCGGTCGCTGCTTACGGAGCTAAACCTGTCAGCTATTGCATCGGGTACGTGGTCATCATTAGACAACCATGATTCCGTAACACCAAAAATCTTGTAGTGAGTGTAGTTAACTCTGCGAAGAAGTTCAATCTATATATTTCTAATATTACAAGCGAATGTTTAGAACATAAGTCCACTATTACTTAGGCCGTCTCCCGGTGTTCGGGCAACTTAAAAGCACATTGTCCTCGGGCGTTATGCCCCAGGCTGTTTCGTGTTTTTTGAAGGTTTATTTCATCAGAAAACAGAACATTCTTATTTGAAACAGAGGACAACTCCTGGCGTCCAGTTTCGTCTTCGTGGTCTGAGTCACGGCAGCTCAACAACGATTCCTACTCTAAAGGTTGTAGCACGACAGTGGTGCTCTTCAATTTGGAGTACAATTTTCTTGAGTTAGCGTCATCGTTATACTACTGCCATTTACTGAGTTTCGCCACGGGAGCGAATACGGTGAGCTACGATTTACACCTTACTTCGATTTTCTAGCTCTATTTGGGAAAAAAAGTTTTCTTCTTGAGAGTGGTATCAAGTTGCACCACGCACATACCTTCAACGAAGTGAAGATTCACAGCTTTTGAGAAAAAGTAGTCACAATTTATGAATTCGAATACAATTGACTGCAGGGATCTGGTAGATGCGTCGTTTGAGCCTCCTCTCCATTTGCCGAACCGGTGAACTCGCTACGACGCAGTAGTAGGACACATGCCTGAAGCACGGTGTAGGTCGATGACCATCCTTCGGTAACTTTCCTGAAGAGCCTTCGAGTCTCGGATGAAAGGCTTAACCTGTGTCATGATTAAGACATTTCTTAACCGTGTTGAGCCACCTTGGTTTATAGCACGCACCTCAACAACCATTTTTCTCAAGTTGTAGAATCCCCGAGCAATGTGAGAAACTCCTTTGATGGGCTAGTAGGCTCACCTCGATTTTCCGTAACTTGTTTCAGGGAGACTTCGGAGGAAAGGAGGATGGCGATGGTTTCGCCCTCTGTGGTCTCAACGGAGTGTTATACTGGCTAGAGGCAGACGTGACAACAAACAGTATCTACATCACCAAAGGTTTTTGGCTTCGGAAATAGATGTAGATAATAACGTTGATGTTCCTAAAACAAAGTTTCTACGGATATCATTCAGCCTGCACATAGCTATGTAAGCCATCGTTGGGCTGCATAAATATTAAAGTGAGTTGGCGAAAGTCCAGAGCATTTGGGATGTGCGCTACGCAAGCACACATCAAACTCTATACATGTAGAAATCTTTTCCTTGCAGCTAGAATAGAGGCAAAGAGATGAATTTCGTATTATTTTGCACATATAATCGATGAACTCAAAAATAAATGAATTTATATAATTTGTCTGACTTTAAACAAAAACTAACATCTTGCTGTTATTGGAATGTTGCAAAAATATTCCAAACAGTTATCGGTGCTACGTTTGCACCAACTGTGGGACTTAGATTAGTCCCCATATCAAAAGATAAATTTCAATTTGCAAATGAGGATTTATCCTCGAAATCGCGAATAAATGGGTTTAGCACAAAGTCAGAACGGCGTTCGAATGTCAGGTCACGGATACGCACACCTGATAAGCGGCAATAACCGCGAAACCTTTACGTGTGCTTGCTCGCTGCATTTTGGGACTTAGATTACGCTAAATTTCAATTTGCAAATGAGGATTTATCCTCGAAATCGCAAATAAATGGGTTTAGCACAAAGTCAAAAAGGTCACGGATACGCACACCTGATGAGCGGCAATAACCGCGAAACCGGTCGTGTGCTTCTGTCCTGCTTTTCGAACGTCATATACTACTTATTAATAAAAATCTGACTTTAAACAAAAATTTGTCCACGTCGAAACAAAATTTAAACTTGGCGCCAAGAATTATAAAGTGGTGGGTGTTTCTCTGCAGCTTTCTACATGAAGAAATTTCAGACGCTTGATTGGTTGGTTAGCCAGTTACTGTCCTGTGCGAAACTGAACTGAACTACTATAACTGATGCTGAACTGAGCTGAAGACCTTGGAAGCGTGTGCGTAAGTTAGCCCGCGAAATATAAATAATTAGATTGGGCATGTCGCTTATCGCCCCTATCTGTCGGATACTCGCTTGTATTATTCTTTTTCTCTTCGTTGCGAACGTTCTCACTCAAGATGAGAAAAGTATTACCGCGAAAGGTGTGTTTCGTATTTTGTATGCAGTTTAAATCGATGGAAGCGTTTTCCAGCTAAAAACCACACAATTTTGACATCTATACTCTTTAAATTTCAAGCTTATCGATTCAGTATAACTGTGCATATTTAGTAAAAGCCATGATTTATCTATTTCCATCACAAATTTTTAGTGTTTCCAATGATTCTGACTATCATCTAAATCCCAAATGTCCAACCATGTTTTCAAATTGAATTCGCTACCAATTCTTGTTCTATATCCCTCCACATATCTGTCTAGGCCTGGGCAACCTGACAGTATCTTAGCCCATGTGCAGTCGCTTACTGTGCGGCACTTTGCCTGGATCAGACTTGTGATTTCATGCATACATACATAATATCGCCAATGTGCAGTCTCTGACCGTGCGGCACTTTGCCTGGATCAGGCTTGTGCTTTCATACCATATGATACGAAATTGCAGTATGTAGATGTCAAGTGTATGCCTCAACGTATCTTCCGTCTCAATAACCACAATTGTTTCTGAGTAAACATTCCGAAGGTAGAATTTCTATGTGAATTCAGTGAATTTGGTTTTTATACTCCAACATTTGCTTTCCTGCGGCTACATAAGGCGTTTGACTCTGGCAGTTGTTGTGGACTTGAAAACTTCGCAGTAAATCCCATTTATTCTTGGACAATTATTGCCTTGTCAAATCGTACTTAGCTAGGATTGAGTGGGAAGTAGCTCACTTTTGCTCAATATTCCTCTTTCCTCAATTATTTCATTACCAAAGCTACATAACACTGCACCTGTTTCAGTTCACTGCACTCTCTTGTCGTGCAGTGAGTACGCAACTGCAGTTCCTTCTGAAGGATTGGTCTTACATGTGGGCCACGCATTATATTTTACAAATTTCCTCTTATTCCTTGAACTGTCAGCTGTTGCTTTCAATGGCGCTGTCTCACCACTGCCCTTTTGTCGACCGGTCCTATGCCACTAGGTCTGGGAAACCTGACAATAATATCGCCCAGGTGTAGTCTCTGACTGTGCGTCACTTTGCCTGGATCAGGCTTGCGCTTTCATACCATACCTGTGCCACTTTTCAATAAATCCGAAACGTAAGGGTAAGCAACATTTAAAAGAAAAAAGCACACTTGCCATGTATTGGTAGTAATAATTTCATTAGCCTTTCTACAGTTTTGATTGGATGAGTGAGGGTCAAGCTAGGGTTAAGAAGATATCTTGTACATTGTGGTCCATCTTGTTGATTGACAATGTATGTATGAAAACACTTGTCTGATTCAGGCTGTGCCGCACAGTCATAGACTGCATGTGGACTAAGATACTGTCAGGTTGCCCAAGCGAAGACAGATATGGGAAAGGAAAATAACATTAGCAGTAAGACTCCAGCGTGTTTTAGCATGCAGCTCACTACCGGTGACAAATCAGTTTAGCATGGTTTTAACCCCACAGCACAAAAGTTCTGCTTGATTGCACATTGGTGACAATGCATTGTCTACAAGCTGCTCAAACTGACTCCGAATCCTTCGCAGATGCCTCATGCGGCAACGCGTTCCGTAGGTTTGAAACTCGATGCCTGCCCAAAACGCAGTGGCATGGTCTTACGTTTTTAAGCTTGAGATCATGACAGTGGGTTTTTGACTTTCCATTATACCGAACACAGTATAATGGGACAGATTAGCGAAAGGTCGTAGCGCAGACCGAGGACGAAACTGCGTAAGGTTCTGCTTTCTCATTCTTTTCACATAAATGAATTATAGTTTATTGCTGGGCAGTATCCCAGCCCACATACAACCCTGACAATGACAGCTAAATATAAGTTCATTGTGCATCAGCCGTCGCCCCCCGTAAATCGCCTTACTTGCTGCTTACGTTGGGGCGGGTACGCAAAATGGCCTACTGCTGGTCTTTTTCCATCGTTTTATTACTCCCTCAACGTTTAAACATTGCCATCTTCAAGTGTAATAAGCGACTGACCTGAATTTTTTGAAGCTCGGCATATACGAACCTAAAGCTTTTTTAACATTGCGTGCTTAAATACTTTTAATACATGATTTATATTCATTTGCATGCTTTTCCGTCACACACCCCACGACCGGTTTCGTGCTGTTTGCACTCATCAGTTAGAGACAGTAAGATCAGGATCCGCATGCGCTTGAAACAGTGGAGGAATGTGTTTGGACACATGCTTCGAACAGGTTGGTCGTACCAGCCTTATCCAACAGTGGCATACAAGCGCTCCTTGTTTAGATGATGTATATATTTTTACTTATGAAACCACAAGTCTCGCGAGATAAAGTGCCCTACAATCGTAGACTGCACATCTCAGCCCACGTGCAGTCTCTGACTGTCTTGTCTTGTGTGCGACTATCTCGGATGTGCAATGTTGCACGGATGTGCAATCGTGCAATACTTTGTGCTGTGCAGCGAACACCGTGCTAAATTGATTGGCCAGAGGTAGTGTGCTGCATGCTGAAAGACGCTGGAGTCTCATTACCATTTCCTGTTTTTTCTTTCTCATATCTGGCTAGGCCTGGGCAACCTGACAGTATCTTAGCCCATGTGCAGTCTATGACTGTGCGGCACTTTGCCTGGATCAGGCTTGTTCTTTCATACATACATATATCTCCTGGAGGATGAGTCGGCTTGAATGAAGATTCCTGGGAATTTGTGTACAAAGCGGCGTCCCCGTCACCACTCGGCGTTTGTTCTCGAGCCTTTGCACAACCAAGTGCGACCTGCAAGGCAGCAGGGAGTTGCCAGAAAGAGGTGATGTGCACTAACTAACCGTCTACCAGACTCTGTTCCAGGTTTTTCCTCAACGTTTTCTCCCGAAGCCTTTCCCGTGACGGGGTATCCAGCAAGGCAGGGGAAGTAAAATCAGGCTTTTCCTTCCCTTATATGAAATGCCCTCCCAGGTTAACGAGCTCCATCTGCCCGAAAGAAACTGGTTTTCAGGCGGAAGTCACTCACTCTCGCCCGTTCTCCTGTTGGTAGATGCAGTTCCGCCGGGCTCGGGGAGCCACTCATACAGGCCAGAAGCTGGACTTAGTTGTCGGAGGCTATTTGAGACGCGCACCATAATGGAGCATTTTATAAACAGTGGCAGCTTATCCCCGCTGCCACCCCCGGCTATGACAACCTTTGGAACCAGTCTCTGACTGTGCGGTATATTATTATTATTATCACACAAGTCTTTACAGACGATGTGCCAACAAGTATACCATGAAGAAGGTACATGATGAAAGAAAAAAAAGAGGGGGGGGATTTTTTGTCTTTTTTGGAATAAGGGATGGGGAGGGTCATTGATAAACGGGAACACAAGCACGGCAGGATTCTCGCCACTGGTTCCTTTCTGTTGCCATCACACTGAGTGTTATCAGCCACATATCTTCACGGTCCTTTGGACCCCACCCGGGTAAGCGCGATGTTCCCACGATGGCTAGTGGGGCTGTTAGACGCTTGAGGGTCTTCCGCCAGGTATTCCTTTGTCCGCCACGGCGACGTTTCCAATCAGGTCCAGCGAGAGCAAAAAGAGCTAGGCGAGGAAGGCGTCGCTCATCCATACGGAGAACGTGCCCCAGCCATCTCAGCTGGCACATGGATATATGATCGGAGAGTGGCACAGAGCGATCGCCGAGGACTGCCCTCCTGACGTCATCATTTTTGACTTTCTGTTGCCAGCTTAAACGAGCTATACTCCGCAGGCAGCGATGATCAAACGTCGATAATCGTTGACTATCGGCTTGTCGCAGCGTCCACGTCTCGCAGCCATACAGTAGAACTGCTCGTACGGTGGCCTGGTACACTCTGCCCTTCAAGCGTAATCCAACATCGCGTCGGCGCCACAGATACCGTAGCCCCGCGAAAGCATGGCGTGCTCTTGCAATCCGTGCTGTGATTTCAGCTTCGATATCGCCCCCAGTGGTGATGCAGCTCCCTAGGTAGGTGAATCTGTCAGTCACTTCCAGTTTATGGTTTTCGATCGTCAAATCAAGTGTTGGGTCTGTCCAATCATGTAGGAACACTTTGCATTTTGACGGAGAGAAATGTAATCCATACAGCGACAACTGATCAACGAGTAGATCCAAAGCGCTTTGTATGGCGCAAGCATCCTCTCCGAGGAGGCAATGTCGTCAGCATAGTCCAGATCCATAACTCGTCGACCGGGGAGCAGGTCGATCCCACAATTCGGTACCTGGGCTGTTGCTGCCTGCATGACATCGTCAATCGCAAAGTTAAATAGGAATGGGGAGATCGGACATCCTGCACTCTTTCCTCGACCCTTTCTTGAATACTGGGACGATGGCTGACGGTCCCCACGCGCTGGGTATGGTTTCCTCGTTCCAGATCTTTCCGAAGAGCACTGACAGCTCACTGCACAAAACGTCGACACCTTCAACGAATAGTTCGGCTGGTAGCTCGTCTAAACCAGGGGCCTTGCGTCGTCTAAGCTTCATTATGTGTGAGCGAATTTCTGCCTCTGTAGGTGGTCCCTATGGGGCCGGCCACTGAGTGGTGGAGAGACTGGGCTGAGCAACAGAGGGTGGTCGCGGTTGATTGAATTGGCTAGCGAAATGTTCCCTCCAGCGGTCCATTCGCCTTTCTCTGTTGGTAATCAACGACCCATCTGCATCCGTGATGAGTTCGCTCACGCTAGGCATTCGGGGTCCCGTGGAGCGTATAAGCTGGAACATTTTGCGGGTGTTGCCAACTGATTGGGCTGCTTCCATCTCGCTTGCCCGCTCTTCCCACCATGATTCTCGGTCCGTTTTGAGGCTGGTCTTCAACTGGTGGCGAATTTTCCTGCGCTGTTCATCATATCTTTCCCCGGAGGTAAGGAACGCTGTTGGTCAATTAATTTGGCTGTAGCAGCAGATATCCAGTTGGAATCTGTTCGCTTGGATGTTCCACAGCTTTCCAGGCCAGCATGATACATTGCGCTTTGGATTTGAGCCCAATTCTCCTCAATATTATCAGGATGGGGTCCAAGTGCATTAGATAGGGCCGTTAGATAGTTCTCTGCCACTGCTCTATCTGATAGTTTAAGCGTATCCAGCCTCGTGATATTTTTCTTACGCGATCCGCTGAAACGCATAGTTAAGTTTGCACAGACTAACGCGTGGTCTGATGATAGGCAGGTCGACCAATATGATCTGCAGTCTTGCACACTGGAACGCCATCGATAACTGATCGCAATGTGATCAATTTGTGTCCAGAGTCCTGTCGAGGGGGATCTCCATGTGGGGTACTTTGCCTGGATCAGGCTTGTGGTTTCACATCACATCTTCTCGCCTGTCATCCAAAACGTCTCTGGTTTTCGAAAAGTGTACCAGTTTTCCACATTGATTTTCAATTTTGTGCAAAATTATGCAGATTTACAGTCACCCACATTTTCCATTCACGAATGTTCAATCGGGGAGCATTCTGTGCTGAGCAGCTAACACTGTGCTTAATTTATTGGCGACCGGTACTGAGCTGCTGGAGTCTCACTGCTACTGTTATTTTCCTTCCTCATATCTGTCTAGGCCTGGGCAACCTGACAGTATCTTAGCACACTGCAGTCTATGACTGTGCGGCACATTTCCTGGATCAGGCTTGTGATTTCATCCATACATACATGTATATTGTCGCCCGGTATTCCGTTAGGCTGTGATACAAAACTTTCCGATTTTGACCATACCAGTTGTTTTATCAATTCGCAGATTTCTTTGGAGCGTATATGAAAAGTTTTGTTACAGTATATAGCCCTGCAAAAATAGTATTAATTCTCAACAATGTGAAACTTGGGATACTGTTGACTGCTTTACCCACTCGTATTAATCGTAATTCTTGTTCAAGTGCCGAGATGTCCTTTCGCATTTGTAAAGAGACGATAGCGCTTTGTAAATAAGCTCATCTATGGCATTAGTGTGGTTCCTCACTGACACCAAGAACAGAGTAAACAAAGCAACACTTCGTGTAATCTTATTGCACATATGTAAAACCTGGATGATGAAGAAAGTTTATGGGTTTCGGACAAATGCTGTTTACGCACCGTGTTAACTGTATTTCACGAAACTCATTATCAAGTTCACTGCTTGCTATTCTGGTCATTTGAAGATATGTTTTGTACCATCGTTAGCAAGTTCCTTGTTTTAAATATTTGTTGCCATTTGAATCCTCTCGCTTTTATTAAACTTTGCTCACAACACAGATGATCCAGATGTTCCTACAGAAGAAAATTCTCCTCAATCACCCATTGAGACCGATTCGTCCCCAATTGAAGACGATTCAACTTCGACAGTTGCCGCTGAACAGGAATCTCCTGAAGGTAATGAAGCTAATGATTTGTTACACTTTCCGATAGCACAACGACTTTACGATGCCGGAATGCAAATTCTGAACGATTCGGACTCTCAATTGAACAAGCGAAAAATGTAAATTCAATTCTCGCAACTTTACTTTTCTCGATTTAAACATCATTCAAATTTTCTAATTTAGTTATGTGATAAACTTGTGGTCAAATCCATGTTTTGCGGAACTTATGTATGTATGTATGTATGAAAGCACAAGCCTGCTCCAGGCAAAGTGCCGCACAACCAAGGACTGCACGTGGGCCAAACATACTGTCAGGTTGCCCAGGCCTAGACAGATATGAGGAGAAAAAAAGAACAAGCAATGGTAGTCAGACTCCAGCCTGTTTCAGCATGCAGCTCTGACCAATCAATTTAGCACGGTGTTAGCCGCACAGCACAAAGTACTGCACGATTTCACATCCGTGCGCACACTCATAGTTCATACACGTTTAACAGAAATTTTTTACATGCTTCTAGCTTTCCGGTGCTCATTGCTTGGGATATGTCCCGAAACCGTGTTCAATGGATGTCTCACACTAAGATTCTTGTCGTGCTTGCTTAACCTTGTATGCTGTCATGTGGAGTGACGAGGAAAGCTTGCAATGGTGCATGGCAATGAAAGTCGCGAGGAAGCTTTCATGCTGAAGTTGCTCTACTTGTTAACGAAACTTAATTGAATGCATGTTCTCTTCGAGGTGTAAGCACCTCATCCCAATTTGTTTGTGCTTATTCTTCTATAGAATCCGTTGCTATTTAAGTCCCACCCTTCCCCATCTCTTAGAATTTTTCATGGTTGTATGAGAGTTAAGTATTCGGTACATGCTACCGGTCTAATCTTGTATCTGATGAGGCATTGGAATGCTTCTCCGCTGCACGGGTCTCCATGCTTATTGGTTGCTGCCGTTAGTCAGCAACCTGTCTGCGGCACCTTTTCTGCCGTCAGATAAGTATTACCTTCATATTGAGTATCAATATCTATTTACCTCCAGCCGCAATGTAATTCCCCTGAATCATCATCATCATGAAGCATAAGACGGGAGCCAGACAAAGTGCCAAGCAACATGGGGCAGGAAAAGCAGATGAGCAAACTCGCGAAATTGCGTGCAAGAGGAATATGCAAAAGCAAATGTGTAAGAAGCAGCTTGTTTTGTAATTTAGCTGCATGCGATTTAGTGATTTCTTGTTTTTTTATACAACCAGTTCAATTGAAACCTTATCATTCTTGGTTTTAGTGCCTTTCAGTTTTTACATGAAGCTGCTAAACGCGGTCATTTGAAAGCGCGCGAATGGGTGGCCATCGGAACTCTTCTGGGCTGGAATTTTTTTCAATCCTTACCTCGTGCCCACGCAGAGCTCACGGAATTATCCCTTCAAGGCAACCCTCGTGGCCAATTTGGCCTAGGACTGATGTACTCCTCGGGACTCTGGGTCAACGCGAGTATACCTCACGCACTGGTGTATTACACATTCTCAGCGTTGGGTGGTGATGAATTAGCGTCCATGGCCTTGGTAAGTTAAAACGTTATTCTGCGTGCCTTAGCAGAACCTTCACAGCGTCATCTCGTAACAACACGGGGGTTCAATTGTGCTGTAATTCTGTTGTTGTTGGTGGTGGTCGCCTCCTTCGGTCGATGTCGAACATGGATGTACATCACAATCGCATGAATTTCATGTTTTACAGCTTTTTGAATGACTAAACAGTCCGATTCGGGAGGAACAATCTCTCCCGCAGCACTTGCAACGATGGTCAGAACTCTGTTGTAGGGCGTCAGTTACACGCCGGCGGCGTGATCTGCGTTCAGCAGCCAAGAGCTGTATCTGCTCCGCCCCAGCTTGCAGACGACGCTTTACACAATGCCTCCAAAGTGAGCGGTCAAGTGCAAGTTCTTCCCAGCTCGCGGGGTCGATGCCAAGCGCTTTCATATCTCTTTTGCAAACGTCTTTGTACCACAAGCGAGGTCAGCCCAATGATCTACTTCCTAATTGCAACTCACCTTAGAGTACATCTTTCGGAATACGACCATTTTTCCAGTCTATAGACATGACCAAGCCACCGCAGGCGGAGCTGAGCGTATAAGGGGAACACGCTCTGTAGACCAAGCTTTTGAAACCACTTCATCGTTAGGCACTCGGTCCATCCACGATATTTTCAAGATATGACGGATGCTCGTAGATGGAAGCATTCAGCTTCCGTGTAATTTTAGTATGTGTCATAATTTTTTATTCGGTATTATTTTACATAAAAAAACAAAACAAAACAAAACAAAAAAACCCGAAAAATCGCATGCAGTGAAACTACAAAAACAAGCTGCTTTTTGTGCATTTGCTTTTGCGTATTCCGCTTGCCTGCTTTCCCTTTTCCACGCGCTTGCTTATCTGCTTTTCCTGCTTCCTATTGCTTGGCACTTTGTCTGGCTCCAGACTTGTGCTTCATGATGAAATGGTGATGATTCAGCTTCCGTTCGTGGCTTGCGTGGTTTGGGGTACCCCAGTTTCCTTGCCGTAGAGTAAAGGCAGTTAGTACGGCACAGCGCTGTATAACGTCATCTTTGTCTTTATTACAGGCAGCTTTTCGGTTACCGACCCCAAAGCACAAGATTCAATCTTGAATTATGGAACGAACAAGCCTGACGAGGCAAAGTGTAGGTACAGTCCAAGACTCACGTGGGCTAAATACGGTCAAGGTTGCCCAGGCCTAACAGATATGAGAAAGAAAATAGAAATGGAAATGGTAGTGCGACTCCAGCCTGTTTCAGCATGCAGCTCACCACCGATGGCCAATCCGCTTATCAATCTCCGTGTCTAGCGAGAGGTTATCCGCAATGGTTGAACCAAGATATGTGAAATGATGTACTGGTTCACACTGACAGTTTCCAACAGTGATGATTGGAGGCGATACAGTCCCTTGACCAAGGACTTTGGTCTTGCTCATGCTGATTGTTAGCCCAAAGTCTTTGAATGCCGACGAAAAACAATCCATTAGAGATTGAAGGTGCTCTTGAGAGTGAGCAATGAAGGCTGCACCGTCGGCAAACAACAGGTCACGGATTAGCACACCCCGTGCTTTGGTTTGTGCTGTCAACCGGTTCAGGTTGAAAAGCTTGCCATCACTTCGCGTGCGTATGTAAATGCCTTCTGTCCTCGTCCTAAAAGCGTGCTTTAGAAGCAGAGCAAAGAAAATGCCGAACAGCGTGGGAGCAAGAACACACTCTTGTTTGACGCCTCGGCGAATTTCAAAGGCTTCTGAACTGCAACCGTTAAAATGGACTGAGCCTTTCATGCCCTAAGTGGAAACGAAAGAACGAGGTTTTGAAGAGCCTTGGGGGGCAGCCTATCAGATCGAGCATTTTGAAGAGACCATCCCTGCTGACGTAGTCGAATGCCTTAGTTAAATCAATAAAAACAGCGTATAATGGCATACGCTGTTCCCGACACTCTTCTTGAAGTTGTCTCAGGGAGAAGATCATGTCAACGGTTATTCTTCCCTTGTGGAAGCCACATTGAGATTCGGAGTAAATTTTATGAGCTTGAACTTGTAGCCGGATCTGTGAGACTTAAATACGAATTCTTGCCACGTAAAATTTGACTCTGTATCGGGTTATTTTAAGCATGTGTCATATTTGTCAAATTTGTTTCCTGAATGCAGGATATTTTTCCATTGTGATATGCTTGTATTTTCCACTCAGAAGTTGTACCTTAACTCGATGATCCGCTAAATTTATTGTCCATACCCGCAGTCTTACTTCATCCTCAACCGGACACTTTTATATCCTTCAGGCGTATCGCTATTGGACCGGCACTGGTGTGGAACAAAGTTGCGAATCCGCCTTGACGTACTACTACCGAGTCGCGAAACACGTTGTCAAGCAGGTTTCCGACGAGTCTGCTACGGGTGGGGGGACAACGTTTCTCGGTCCAATGGTACGACGTGTTCGTTTATTGGACGAGGCTGATCAAAATCCCGGTCTGTTCAACATGTTGTTCGGTGACGGTTCGGGAAGCGCTGATTCTTCCACCGGGGGGCTCGCCATCAACGAGGATTTGTTTCACTATTACCAGTTTATGGCTGACAAGGGTAACACGAGTGCTCAGGTTGTTCTCGGTCAGTTTTACTACTACGGCAGAGAGGGCCTCACGAAGGACCTGAAAAAGGCTCACTACTATTTCTCGATGGCATCGGAAGCTGGATCTGCTCTCGCCAAGGCGTTTCTCGGCGAAGTAAGTCACCATCAGAATGATGCTTATGCTGATTGGCGTAAATCTCGGGTCGGCCAAACCGTCACATGGCATAGGCAGTTAAAAACCCTTACTAGTAACCTTTCCAAAGTCGGCGCAGCGCGTCTTCCTGGCTGGTGTCCCCGCGATCAGATATCGCAATGGCTAGTTACTCTTTCAGGATATGTCCCGAAACCGTGTTCAGTAGAGGTCTTGCACTAAGCATCTTCTTGGAGTGTTTACTTAACCTTGTATGTTGTCAAGCAGAGTGACGAGAAAAGCTTGTTATGATGCATGACAATGAAAGCCACAAGGAAGCTGTCATGCTTATGTCGCTCTACTCGTTCACGAAACTTGTTTGAATGCATGTTCCATTCGAGGTGTAGGCACCTCTCCCCAGTTTGTTTGTGCTTACTCTTTTATAGACTCCGTAGCTATTTAAGTCCCACCTTTCTCCATCTTTTAGGATTTTACTTTTTCATGGTTGTGTGGCAGTTAAGCATTCGGTACGTGCTACCGGTGTAATGCTGTCTGTGATACTGGAATCTCGTACTATCCTATGGTTTATGTTTAATCCCCTTCCGCCACAAACATAGCCGTCGTCTCATTCGTATCGACCCGTAGACTGAACTACCAAACCCGGGTATTCAGCTTATTGCTTGGACCTACTACAACTATTAAGCTTAGATCATCGATTCATCAATTTATTTGTCAATCATGTTGAAGTTTATGCAAACGGCATTGTGCTAATTTCACTGTTGAGGGCTTGCTATCTCGAACGAACGCTGTGTACCAAGCGTGACCGGTTTACACAACGAAGATGGTCTCGTTCAATTTTTGTCCAGTCTCCGTTTGGTCTGTTGCCTTAATCCCTAATTTCGTTTGTCGTCTAGCCCACTGTTTCTATTCCCCCTCATATCTGTCTAGGCCTGGGCAACCTGACAGTATCGTAGCCCACGTGCAGTCTCTAACTGTACGGCACTTTGTCTGGATCAGGCTTGTACTTTCATACCGTACCATTGTTGTTTCGATGTTGATCGAATTGAGTCTCACTGTTTGATGTCGTTACACATGAGCGGTGTGAAATTGATAATAGACAGGTAAAACTAGCTCGACTTTTATCCATTATGAAGTTTAACCCACCAATGGCTTCGCGCCGTAAGTTGCAATGTTGCTTTGTGTGTTTGCGGTATCAAATCCATAGCAAGTACCACATGCTTCACTTTCATATCTCCGTGACCCAAAAAGTCCCCAATAGCTGGGGGAGGATGAAGCTTAAAAATCTACTGAATCTGTGCAGTCACCCACATTTTAGGTTCCCATTCTTACACCTTGGTGCATTGAATCGAAAATGTATTGAAAAATATTTAGGAACTGCTCGGTGAATCATTGCCATGGAAATGAAATTCGAAAACAATCGATTAGAGCAGTTTTGGGTAACGCTTATCCGCTGACGCGGAAGTTTCATTCAATCAAATTTTGTGTTAGAGTCCACCATCAGTACATGCGACGATTGTTTGAAATCAGGACTGTATAATTCATCAATTCTCGCACTCTGGATGCTTGCTATTAGCTATGCATAATGCTGTCACTAAAAATGATGAAATATGGATTTTGTATAACTTCTACTCTCCGTGGGGCCATGCAAACTATTTCTCTGATTCTCTAATTGTTATGCGTCGGTTTTCTTGAAGCGCAATGCCGCGCACTAGCGTTTCCGTCACTCCGTGCTTTTCTCGTTTTTCTACAGATGTACTTAACCGATAACGAACTGTTCAAGGCGGACTACGAGAAAGCCCTCCACTACCTGAATGAGTCTACTCAGCAAGAAAATCCTATTGGTCAGACAGCCCTTGCACTGGTTTACTTACACGGGAAAGCTGGCATCTCTCCGAACCTTTCGATTGCGGTGGATTTGTTAGTGAAAGCTGCCGATGCTGGTTGGGTGGACGCCCAGTTAACCTTGGGGCGAATTTTTCTCGGTAAGTGGATTTTCCGCCGTTTCCTACCTTTCGTGTTCACTCGATCGCTTCCACTCGAGGGTGCCCCCTTTTTCGCAGGAAATTACGGCATGAAAGTCAATTATAAACTGGCCTTGAAGTTTCTGGAACTCGCCTCGAATCAGGGCAACACGATGGCGCTCTTCTATCTGGGTGAAATGCATGCTACCGGTTCGGGTGTTTTGCGGTCTTGTTTCACAGCAGCCGAGGTTTGTTCTCGTAGCCAATTCACTCTGTGATCATGTCCTTTTGTGTTTCCCATCCACCGGGTTATCTGTTTGTCCCTTCAGCTGTTTAAAAACGTCGCGGAACGTGGTCGTTGGTCCAAGTGGCTCATGTACGCCCATGCTGCCTACCGTGCTCGTCGGTACGACGAGGCGTTTGTGACGTATCAGTTACTCGCGGAATTAGGCTTCGAGATCGCTCAGAGCAATGTTGCATACATGCTCGAAGAGGGTGGGTTTTTTTAACATCCAGTTTTCCATCATATTTTCTTGTAAGTGTATTTTCCACGGTTGAATATTGAGCATTTATTTGAGACTATCCACTTGACCTGTTCTACCTACACGTATATGCACGGATGTGCAATCATGCGGTACTTTGATGCTGTGTGGCTGACGCCGTGCTAAATTGATTGGCCACCGGTAGTGCGCTGCATGCTGAAATACGCTGGAGTCTCACTACAATTTTCATTTTTATTTTCAATCTCATATCTGTCTAGGCATGGGCAACCTAACAGTATCTCATCCCACGTACAGTCCGTGATAATGTGCTGCACTTTGCCTGGACCAGGCTAGTGCTTTCATACATCATACATGCATATCTACACATAGGAGATCTTCGTCTGTTCCTGCCTCTGGATCCATTGTTATTCGTATCGTTCTCATATCATTCTTCCGTACCTTTATTTCTTGTTTGCTTGTGCTTGTTTCTGTCGGTCTTTTGTGCCATCTGCTAGTGCTACACCGTGCTAAATTGATTGATCAGAGGTAGTGAGCTGCATGCTGAAACAGGCTGGAGTCTCTCTACCATTTCCTATTCTTTTTTCTTCCTCATATCTGTCTAGGCCTGGGCAACCTGACAGTCTCTGACTGTGCGGCACTTTGCTTGGATCAGTCTTGTGCTTTCATACCATACCTACATGAATACCTTCGGTTTTACTGTACGGGTGTTAAATCTGGACCCTGAGGAAAGGATAAATAAGATGTCTGCAGATATTCGACAATCACTGTCTCCGCACCATTCTTGAAGTTACTTGGCACCATCGGATACGTAACGCAACTATCCGTTACAGAATCTTTGGTAGCGACGTAGATATCGAAAAACAAGCTGACGTGCATAGACAGGTCACATATTGCGAATGGTTAATCATCGATTTCCCAACGCGATTTGTTTGTCACTCTTAACCCTTTGTCTACTGACGGTAACTCTAGTTACCACCTCAAACAAGCAGTCGATTGCTCAGTAGCTTCCGTCGGTACCTTCAGTCACCATCGAATTGCACTTGTCATGCGGCGTCTGGCATCTGATCCATAGAAATTAATCATGTGTTTTATTTATGTCATAATTAAGCCGAATAACACAAAAATATCATAAAATACGTATATCAATTACCGTAGACAAAGGGTTAGCTTGAAATGGTGCCGTTGTAAGGGTGGCCAAACTCTGATTTTGCTCAAGCAGAGGAAAATTGATTGTTAAACTAGCTGCAGTTTGGGCGACCCGTCTTCCGGCTGGCGGCCCAAGTGATCAGAATTCGTAATCGCTTCTTACCCTTAGCTCAAAATGGTGTGTACTGATGGTCTTAATGTAGACATCTTCTTGGAGTGTTTGATTAACCCTGTCTGTTGTCAATTGAAGTGACGACGAAAGCTTGTTATGATGCGTGACAGTGAAAGCCGCAAGGAAGCTGTCATGCTGATGTCGCTCTACTCGTTCACAACACTTGCTTGAATGCATATTTCATTCGAGGTGTAGACACCTCATCCCTGTGTGTCTGTGTCTAATCTACGACAGGTTCAGTAGGTTTTTAGGTCGTACCCTTCCTCGTCTTGTTAGAATTTTAACGTCTTTGGTTGTATGAAAGCTGAGCATTATGTACTCGCTGCCGTTTTAATACTCTCCATGATGATGATGATGATGACCTCCGACTTTCTAGTAATGGGGACCCAACTAGTCTGTGCTATTCAAGCATACGCTAGTCACCTGTTTTCGGTAGCATGCGCTGTGAAAAATGCCTCGGTTTTCGGGTTCGTATCCAGTGCAATTTGTCTGCTGTGAACCACTTTTCTGTTCCTTTCACTGTACACATTTTGTCTTGCGAAGATTGTTAAACATTAAGCACGCGGTTTACTGCCATGTTTTGGTGATTTTTCTCCTGATTCCAGGTAAAATTACCGCTGTTCCGCGTGAAGAGTTTGCATCACGTGCGTTTGTTCAATGGCAGCGGTCGGCTGCTCAAGGTTCGTTTTTGCGTAACTGGTCGCTTTGCTTACTTTCTGCTCGTTTCGATCCCATGGTTTCTATTGTTTCATATTTCAGTGACTGGCTCGTTTGTAGACTAGTCTCTGGCACCCCCGAGAGAAATTAAGAATTATCGATCTTTCGACTTATTTTGCTGAAGTTTTGTGGTAGTTAACAATCGATGCCTGTTATTCCTGGAATACTATCTTTGATATCGAATCTCTTGATATTAACCCTACGAGCTGGGAAGAACTTGCATTTGATCGCTCAATTTGGAGTCCATTGCGTTATTTCCAGGCTGAGAAAGAGCAGCTACCACTCTCAGCGGCTGAACGTAAATCATGCCGTCACCAATCGCTCGACTGCTGCCTATTGCTATGAGCTATGGGCAACCTGACACTAATGTCGCCCACGTGCAGTCTCTGACTGTGCGGCACTTTGCCTGGATCAGGCTTGTGCTTTCATACCATACCATTGCTATGAGCGCTGCTGGAAAGACTGTTCCCCGAATCGAACTGTTTATTAATCTGAAACTATGTGGAACATGAAACCGGCATGTGTTTGTGCATCCATGATCGAAGGAGACCAACAACAACCATTGTCTGTGGTCATGGTGGCGGACTTACTCGTACAAGTTGAACTTAATAAGGGTCAAGTTTGGTTTTCAAACTTAACTAACTCTCTCTGTCTGTCTGTTTTCAAACTAAAACGACGAAGAATCTTTGCGTCGCTTCATGTTCCGGTCAACTGGTTAGAGTTGTTAACTTCATTGATCTGGGTAGTTAATGACTGGGCACCGTAGTACTTGCTTAACTCGGCAAGTTTTTTCGAATCTCATGACTGACGATCATTCAGCTGGTAGTGTTTTACCCTCAGAGCATGGTGACTGTTCTCTTTAAATCAGTTAAATTCCATTGTTAAACAGTTTATTATTTTCATTGTTTGGGTGATTTCTTCAGACAAATTGAACTGGTCTGTGTGAGTATACATTCGTGGATGTCGTGTAATAACCCAGTAGGCCTTTGGCGGGTGGCTGAGACAGGTCCATTTATGTAATCCTCTCCAAGGAAACTTGATGCGCATTTTTATTGTGACATCTTAGAGACTCATTGAGTAGGCGAATGCATCAATCTGCCCCCTTCCTCGTACCCATTTTTAATGATTCTGTGAGTTTGAATTCGCCTACACTGGCTGAGTATAGAATGGGAAATAGTCGTAGTTCAAAAAAATCTACTTTGGATGTTGTAATCAGTTGTGCATGCTGCACTTGCGCTATGAAATAAAAGCTCTTGACATTGACTGGATAAATTGAAAAGAACTTGCTCTTGACCGTTTACTTTGGATGTGCTGTATGAAGCGTCATCTTCATACCGGAGAAGGGCAGCTGTTGAACTTAGTTGACGTCGATAAGGTGCAAATACCGCTGATCGACCGAGTCGCTGTGGAACATGATACTGTGCGTTTACGATGTGCATCCACGATCGATAGCTTCCGTTGTAGGCTGAAAACCATTTCGAAACCCTCCAAGCCATCTCACTCCCATCAGGTTTTTTCTAATGTTGGAAACAGCATTTAACGAGCGTTTGTTCTGTCAGAGTATAGCATAACCCATGTACATATAATCTCTGACTGTTTCATTGTCGTACATTGACACTCCATCGACTCGTATGGACGGTATATGCCTGGAGCCAAGCGATCACACACTCATAGACTGCATGTGAGTTAGCTACTGTCGGGTTACCAGATTGGTAGAACAGCTTAGAATCGCTGCAAATTTATTCAAGTGTGTCATCTGCACCGTGTGTAAATACTCCCATATTTTCCCTCAATCTCAACGTTTTCTTGTGATAGCTGTGTCATGTTGTTTACCACTCGTAGCATGTTACATCTTGTCCACTTTTCCACTCGATAGGCTCATCAACCTCACGTGTCAAACTCGGTGACTGCTATTACTACGGCTCAGGTACGGAGCGCGATTTTGCCAAGGCGGTACAACATTACCGGCTTGCGCAGGAGCTTGGCCATAATTCGCAAGCCATGTTCAACCTGGCCTACATGCACGAACAAGGCTTAGGTTTAAAACGCGTAAGTTACCTTTGTGTCCCAATATGCATTTTGGTGTTTTGTAAGTTTACTTCAGAGAGCGCAGTCGTTCCTTGTCTTATAAGTTGAAGCCTATAGAATACGTTCATTTTAAACGTGTATTCGAACGTTGTGGCTCGTTGTACGAACCCTATTCAACAGTGGCTTTCAAGTGTAACATTCTTTCTTACTTTTCTATTATGTCAAGGCTCGCTGAACCTAATCTTACTCGCTCTCCATCTGATACGGGCAAGCGCCCAGATACCGGTTATGGAGTATAGCTTTGGGGGATGTAGTCATCACGATGCCTATAGAATCATGTTCGTTTTTTCGACAGATTGTCAGATTTTTGTAGTGAACCAAAAAAGTTTGCACTACATAAAATACAACAAAAATGGAATGAACTTACTAAAAGACCAATAGTCCAACGAAAGATCCAATTAAGTCCAACAATGTAGAATGCGCTAAAATGTTGTAGGATCCGTTAATCACAATTCCCCCTCACGAAACAACGCACACAAACTTCGCGATTGTAGAAGAAGACAAAGTCAGAATTCGAAAGTTGGAGTGTTAACTTAACCTTGTATGTTGTCAAGCGTAGTGACGAGGGAAGCTTGTTATGATGCGTGATAGTGAAAGCCACAAGGAAGGTGTCATGCGGATGTCGTTCTACTTGTTCACAACACTTGCTTGAATGCATGTTTGATTCGAGGTGTAGGCACCTCATCATCATCATCATGAAGCACAAGTCTGGAGCCAGACAAAGTGCCAAGCAGTATGAAGCAGGAAAAGCAGATAAGCAAGCGCGTGAAGAAGGGACAGCAGGCAAGCGGAATATGCGAAAATAAATGCGCAAATTACAGCTTGTTTTTGTAGTTTCACTGCATGCGATTTTTTGTTTTTTGTGTTTTTATATAAAATAATACCAGATAAAAAATTATGACACACATAATAAAATACACTGCCGCCACTGACTTCAGTTCGAAGCCATATCTCGTAAGGTTTCCAGCTAGCTATTAGGTGGGTCTTTTGGACCCCACCCAGGCAAACGAATACGCCCAACTGAGCCTAGCGCTACGTTGAGTTTCTTCGTCCCAACGCGCCACGTCATGGACGGGCCACCCGATCGTTTCTCCCAGCTTCTGCTAGGCTCTGCGAATAAGGTATGCCTGTGCTATCTTCCACAGGTCAATAGATTTTTCGTCCACCGTTTCCCCTCATTTTAGGACTTTTAACAACAATTTAGCACTTGTATGTATTAAAGCACAAGCCTGATCCAGGCAAAGTGCCGTACAGTCAGAAACTGCACGTGGGCTGAGATACTGTCAGGTTGCCCAGGCCTAGACAGATATGACAAAAGAAATAGAAATGGTAGTGAGACTCCAGCGTGTATTCGCATGCAGCTCACTACCGGCGGCCAATCAATTTAGCACGGTGTTAGCCACACAGCACAGAAGTACTGCAGGATTGCACATCCGTGCGTAATTGCACATCCGTGCACTCGTGCAGGCCAGAAGCTATACTTGGTTGTCGGAGGGTATTTGAGACGCGCGCCATATGGGGGCATTTTATAAACAGCGGAGCTTATCCCCACTGCCACCCCCGGATATGACAACCTTTGGAATCATAACAAGCCATCCTCACCAATCATACTTGACAGCATACAAGATTAATCAAACACTCCAAGAGTATACGCACAACAAGGCCACCACTGAACACGATTTTGAGTCATATCACTGAAAGCAAGAATCAATGACAGCCCCAAATCGACTTGCGATTAGGAACCTGTCGATGATGCTGGTGTTTCGGCGTCGTTTCAATACCTACATACCGCATCCATCGGAAGGTTGAACAATGTGATTATCGTCACAACACCGATTGACCCATTTTGTTGTTTCACACAGGACATTCATCTGGCCAAACGGTACTACGATTTGGCTGCGGAATCATCCATGGATGCAAAGATTCCTGTCCAGCTGGCATTGTTGAAGCTCTCCGTCGCATTCGGATCGGAATATATGCGGGAGTTTTCCTTGGTAAGCGAATTTCGTCTTCTTCAGCCTAAACGTTGAACAATTAATCAATATGTTTCGAGTTAATGCACGCTTCTCGTGTGAACACGACAATGTATATTGTAAGCGTCTTTCGCGCTGGTTCTTTATACGAACCCGTTTCAACAGCGGCTTTAAAGTCTAATGTTGTTTGCCAAGTGAAGATTGTTGGTATGTGTCATATCACAAGCCTGAAGCCAAACAAATTACCGCACAGTTATTCTCTGCACTTGGGCTGACATGTCACACAAGTCAGGGTAGATTTAAGAAATGGGATTGGGAGTCCAGCGTGTGTCATCATGCAGCTCAATACCAGTGGCAAAGCAATTTGTTACGGTGTTACCGACGCATGATAGAAGCACTACACCATCGCACATCCATGCAAACTATAATGCCAACTTGCTTTATTACCAATCGATTGGAATATGTTTGGTCGACTTTCCTACTAGTGTGTATTCATATCAATCTAATACAAGTGAACACGGTAAGGTAAGATCAAATCAGTGGTGGTGGGGGTGACTACTACTTAATCATGTTCCCTGTCCTGACTATCACCGATGGTCTGACGAAGCTTGTGTCAAAAGTGAAACATTACGCGAAACCGGCTCTAACCGATTGCACTCAAATTTCTTTGCATTGTTTTATTACCGTTTTTCAATTCCTTCAAGGAATATGACTCGGGCTGGCATAAAATGCGAATTTCAAAGGGAACGCATTTGTCACAGCGATTCTGAACCCTAAGATATTTCCTCACGCTTTCTTCCATCTTTTAGTTAAGTTGTTGGGTGTCATGGAGAGTGAGAAAATTTGGCTGGTTAACGGCCAACATTTTACCGTTTTTCTTGAATTTGCTGTTTGCACTTCTTGTGAATTGGGTTTCCAATCTTACGTAACAGTATCGTCAAACACACAACCTTGTTTATTATCTATCCTTGTTCCAAGTTTTACCGATCAATTCACTGATCATATTATGTCCGTTCTTGTGCCGGGCACCTCAGCTCCAGTTCCGACTTTCAATTCTTTTTGGTTTCTGTGCTTCCGGGTGGCTGCTTCGTCACATACTGGTTCTACTCTCATGTGTGCTATCATCTTTTGTCATGCTCGTAATGAAGCTTGTGTAGCAATCGCGGCGACTTTTTCCCGTAATATTCGAAAATGTGCTAACTAGAAGCTTGACTGTCATAACTTACCAGGTCATCATTTTCGATCAGGTATTATTCGGCACGGATGTGCAATCGTGCAGCATTTATGTGCTGTGCGGCTAACATCGTGCTAAATTGATTGGCCAACGGCATTGAGCTTCATGCTGAAACACGCTGGAGTCTCACTGCCATTTCTATTCCCCCCTCGTATCGTTCTAGGCCTGGGCAACCTGACAGCATCTTGGCCCACGTGTAGTCTCTGACTGTACGGCACTTTGCTTGGATCAGGCTTGTGTTTTCTTACCATACCATATTCAGCAGTACAGCCGCCTGTTTATTTTTCCGACCAGGAATCCCAGGGAACCTTTAAAATATTGCGATTGAACATTATTTTTGTTTCGCCTGCATTCCACGGATCTGTAGTCGTACAGTACTTCTGTGCAGTACAGCTCACACCGTACTAAATTGATTTGCCACCGGTAATGAGCTGCATGCGGAAACACGCTGGAGTCTCGCCGTCATTTCTATTTTCACCTTCTTATCTTTCGAGGGAACCTAACAATATTTTAGCCATACATACGTGCATACATATATACATCCACTTCTATCACACTTTTGCAAACTTGCTTTTGTCACATGACCAGCGTGACTATTGATTGTTCTTCAAACGCTACGTCGTCCTTTAGATAAACACCTCGTTCGTTTTCAATGCTAGGTCAAATACTTGACACAAATGTTCGGTAGCTCTTCCGAATCGGATACGCAAAGCCTACCGTTGGATCCCAAAACTTCCATGGATTGGGATTTCTACGTCATCCCACTACTCGCTGGGATCCTGGTGTTGCTGATATTCTACCTACGAAACGGTCAACAACAGCAACCACGTTGAATTCCCGCGTTCCCCTTGCACCGGTGATGTTTCTGCTGGCACATCGCAACATACACACACACACACTGTGATTTTGTGCTCTTTGGAATTTGTATACACAATCTCTGTATTTTATCAACATTCTCTCTGCATGTTTTTGCGTCCACTGCGCACCGTCAATAGATCCATCCATTTCTACACGTTGTGTTTCACTGTTTCTTCTCAACTGTATCCACTAGCGTCCACTTTGTTCCAACGTAGCTGTGAGTGTATCGCGTTTTGTATTACACTGGGGAAATGTGTCTGCAGAAAGACGTTGGGCTGTGTTGAGGACAATATGGTATGGTATGGTATGAAAGCACAAGCCTGATCCAAGCAAAGTGCCGCACAGTCAGAGACTGCACGAGGGCGATGTTACTGTCAGGTTGCCCAGGCCTAGACAGATATGAGAAATAAAGAATACAGATGGTAGTGAGACCCCAGCGTGTTTCAGCATGCGGCTCACTACCTCTGGCCAATCAATTTAGCACGGTGTTAGCCGCACAGCACAAAAGTACTGTACGATTGAGGACAAAATTACCGATAAGTCGCGGGAAGAAAGTGGCTGCAAACGTGAGAGTAAACTATTCTGGTCGTTCTTGGTGAATGGTGAGTGCCGATGAAGCACTGGAGTGTAGCCAATCCAGATAGACCTGGGAAGTTCTATCAGAAGTCGTCTGAATGTCCCAGTAGGTTGAAATCACTTATTAAATAGACTCGCAGTGGTGTTCTGAGCAACTTGGTAAGATGTTCGGCCAAATATGGATTAAATCTTCTAGTCTTCCACCAATCAAAACCGTTTTAAAATTAGTTGGAATCTTCTCTCTATATATAAAAGTGTCTTAGTGACTTTCTTATTACTTATAATTATTTTACTGAATTTGATGGTTGATAAATCGATGCGTTTAATCATTCGTGTCTTGCATATAGGTTTCAGGATTCGCTGCATTTAGCTCGCACGCGCTGTATGCCATCATCGTTGTCTTCACAAACAATTTGAGCTTACCCTGGACGTAACCGATTAATCTGGAAAAATAGCAGCTGCTCTGACAATCCCTTTATCAATCTCAGTATCTAGCGAGAGATTGTCTATTCATAGATTTATTCATAGAAGATATGCGGGTAAAAATCTGTGCTTTAAAAGACCCACAAAAATGTACATCGGATCGGAGGACTGATCCTTGTGGGACACCACGGGCAACTTTAATCGACTCGGATAGTTCGTTTTTCACTCTCACGTACATCTCACGAGATGTCAACCATTCTTTAATCCATGCATGGAGTTTACCCCGTACTCAGTAGATGAGTAGTTTCGACGAAAGTATTTCGTGATTCACATGATCGAAAGCTTTTGAGTAATCGATCCACGGAGTTGCAGGCATCCAGTAGCTCAGATCAAACCTCTTTTACTAATAGCGATTTTGTCTGGCACGATCGTTTTTTCCTGAATGCATGCTGTGACTCGGAGATTAAATTATTAATCTCAAAGTGATTCCGCAAGGCAGGAGCTATGATGGACTCCATTACTTTTGATAGCAATTCTAATAAAGCTATAGGACGATAGTTTAATGGATTGCTTCTCTCACCACCCTTGTAGATGGGACTAATCAGGTCAGTTTTCCAAGTTTCTGGCACAAAGCTCTGCCCGAACATTATCGTGAACACGTCAGATGTCGGTATTGCCAATTCGGAAGATAGATTATACAAACGGTTTGGGTGTTTATTATCTATACCGGGTGAAGCAGTTTTCTTCATCATCATTAATTTTGTTTAAGCAACGTTGGGGGGAAAATCCACCCCGTAAAGAATTGGCAAGCTGCAGCTGTCAGAGTTTAAAGACGTTCCATGGGTCGACACTTGTGAGATTAGTGATGCGAATTGTTGTCGGAAAACGTTTGCACAATCTACAACTGATGTCACTATGCCAGTAGTAGAGGCCGGTGGTGGTATTCCCATTTTAAAATCCCGGATGTCGTTGACGTGTTTGTACAATGCTTTGGGATTCATAACGAATTTTTCGACTAGACTGTAGACTAGTAGTAATGTTTTCTATCATTTCGAATGAGGCGGACACACTTATTTCGCAATAAGATGTAGTTGCGCCAAGTTAGCCCTGACGGATCGTCCAATTATTTGTACCAGACCTTGTCGCGCTTACACATCCATTTCCGAGTACTGCTTCTGAGAAGCTTTTTGACGCCGTTTGCTGCTTATTATTTTCACGTTCGATGATAAATAAATGATAATACGGAGTTGGTTGTAAAACGTTTTCCAGATTTCCTTAGCTGATTTAAGTTCAAGGAAATCCCATCGATTTGCAGTAGTAAGAGCTCGAAGCAAGTCATAGTTCAGAGTTGTATACGTTCGTTGAGTATTTCCTACTGGTTCGTATTGATAAATATAATCAAATGTCATGACAACATGATCACTCAATCCGAGTGGAGCTGTATAGGAAACAGATTCTATCATGAGTTCTTCGTTTGTAAGTATGAGGTCCAGGCTAGATGGGGTTTGTTCAGATCGAAATCGCGTTGGTTGTTGCACATGGTTGTAAAGAGGGGTGCAAGTCATTATTTCTTGAAGAAAGCTTTTGAATGAATCGTCACCAGTAATGTGTGTTGCAAGGGTCGGTACATTAAAATCACCGAGGATGAGCGAATGTGAATATGTGAGCTTCAATGCAAAACGTATTGCATTAGCAAGAACAGTGTCAGCGGCAGATGATGAAGAAGGGGGTCGATAAATCAATGCTAAGAGGCACTTACGTTTATCATGTAAGTCAAAAGAGCAAAACAATGTATCTGGGACATCTAACTCGGGGGAGAGAAGTATAGTGCAGTTGATGCTTTCATGTAAGTAGAGGAGGACACCGCCACCTTTTGTTGCTCGATCTTTTCTGTAAATCATCATATGAGGGATTTTAAGTTCAGAATCGTGTATAGAATTACACAACCAGGTTTCTGTCACTGCAATCAAATCCCAAGACGCCACGGTCGCACGTGAATACAGTTCAGTAAACTTGCCAGAAGGCTCTGAGCATTGGTGTAACAGCATGATAGAGATTTGATTTTTGTTGACGATGAAGAGCTCATAGTAGTGGATTCGCCGACCCAGAATTGGTCGGCTGCTCCAGGTTGTTCATCTCAGGTGCATTTGATTGACTTAATAGCGAAGTCATTTCAGGAAATATAGTGTTCGTGCGTTTTATGTCGTACACAGCCCGAATACGAATTTCAGGAGGTGCAAATTTTCGGCATTGATATTCTATCCTTCATCTCACCTGTGCTGAATGATATTTTGAGAGGAGGCTGATGCGATTCCTTTTTCGGTTTAAGGCGCATAATATGAGTCGTTATTAAATCCTTCAAACTTAGGATCACTTATAAAAATCTCCATTCACCGCAATCGTGTTGCAGACGTTTACTGGATTCTTCTTCGTTTGAACTGGGTATACCATGAACTATAACAGCTCTGCGATTTATAGCCTCTTTTGCTAGTTCCGGATTATTACGACGAATTTGCCGTTATTCCCACGGAAATTCCGGAAATATTCGCAATGCCGATTTGTTTATAACTAAGACGGATGAGGCGAGCAACATATTTTCGGCATCTTGGACGGACATTAGCAGTAAACTGGGTGTGTTTGCACGAGGTGAGTTCGGGGTCTAAATAATCGGGTCAACGGCACAAGTGATGACTAAGCTTCGGCAAAGGTCATTGCATTGTTTCCTGTCATCTGCCTCACGTTGCTTTAGCGATGGCGAAGTTGATTCAAAGAGATTACTACACATTACCGTTAGATCTATCATTTTTATCTTTTGGTAAATTTTAGTGTTCAAATTCTTCGGTCTTAGCTTATGCACATGCTTCGATAATTTAGCACTTTCATTCACTTGAATACTGGTCTGATTCACAGAACCATTGGTCGTACCGAGCTGTTGGAAGGGAAGTGTGGCCGATTTCTGGAGAAATCAGTGTTTCCGTAGTAGTTACAGCTTCCCAGTAAGACTTACGGTTAGTGTGGTTAAGGACTGCGTTTTGAACTGGCTCCAGTGCTTTCTGACACGCAAATGTTTGGAAAGACTCTAACGTGTTTTCAAGCCGTTTAAGGTTCGCCTCTACAGCGAACATGCGTCTTTCCATAATTGAATCAGAGTTTTCGGCTCTTGACAAATAACTAGTTACTTTTAATCTGCATGGATTACATATATAGCAGATGTCTGGTAATTTTTATTTTTTAATTAGAGTCACCAATTCGGGTGATAAGCACTTGTCACAGTTCGCATGAATAGCAATTGAACACAAGTAACATTTAACTTGACACGATCTGTGACTTATCAGCTTTTGACAAAGTTTGCACAAAGTTTACCTCGTCGTCAGATCCGTTTAAGGTCACTTTGTCGGTCATCGTTACAATTTTTCGAGAGCGAGTCGATACACCGGACGAAGCGGTGGTTTATTGATCGGTGTCTCTCAGTGGAGTGCAAGAACGAGTGGATGCGATGCATTGCGCTCCAACGGACAGTAAAAGACGTACACGTTCAAGTAAAGCGGGGCTGTTCTGTGAGATTTAATCCGACAGTGTTGAACTGTCTGTAAATATCAAATAGCGAGATCTTCCTGATGGTATCCGAGTTGTTGCGTTATTCTGGATTGGAAGCACACGTATGTAACGTTGGTTTGAAACTGGAAAATTTTGATTTTCAAGGATTCACGTTTCTCAGACTTGAAAATAGTATATTCCAAATGAGGAAGTTGAGACAAGTTCAATGATAATAAAACCTTTTAGAGCAATAAAATCCAAAAGTATGTGAGCACAAATTTGCACGTCCACACCGTAGTCTGTTCAGTTAATCGTTTATGTAATGTCATGTGTAGTACAGTTGAATACTTATCATGACTCAATACGCAGGTGTCGTTAAATCGTTATGCAACAGATAAGTATCCAAATTTCGAATGAACGTTTCGACGCTGGGAGCGATGACTAGAGTTTCAGGGAGGGCATTCCAAAGGAAACAGACACGTACACAATAAAAATATCGGCAACAGCTGATACAGGATTGGGGAATTCGTAGTGCGCTGAGTGGCTGCTTGTATGTTATGACTCACGGTACTTGTATGAATTTTTTAGAGAATGATGTGGGGTATTTAATATGTTATTATCACATCACTACGATGGCTTCAATGAAGGGGAGTGGGAAGTCTCAGTTTTTGAATTCGTATGTTAGTTTCCTGTGGTAATTTTGCATGTCTTCCTTGATGAGAGCGTTTACCTTGTTTCGAATTATGCAGAATTGTTGTCAGGAAGCATCAGTCCTGGTATATCTGTGTTGAACCCAGCAGAGTACTTCTGCCCGGTCCATTTTTTCGTCAGACTACGAAGCTTAAAGCAAAAGTCGCTTACCCGTCGTTCATCAAGAAATCACTAATTTTAATATTTGTTTAATTAAAGTCGACATTTTGTTTCAGACATACAAGACATTCCTATAGATACATTTGAGTGATCTTTAAGCATCTAAAAATAAATCATTAACAGTATTTATTAGTCTGATGCTGTCGACGTCAGACTTTTGCCTTTTTTGAAACAATTTGAGGTATTTCGCTAGCTACTCTCTGTCTGTCTCGGATGATTTTGCAATGAACAGCTGTAATTTAACATCAGCACCGGGTTTGCACGTCTAACGTTTTCAGGTAATCTGTTTCTGTGCAGTTTTGCTTCGGACAGCATCCGCCACGCTAATTGACAAAAATGTAACCTTAAGTGGATTCGAGCCATTTCCTTGCGTGATTGGCTAAAAGGTATTGTTTGTGTGAGTGACCACCGGATTTGGGGAACCGATATTCTCAACAATTAATGACAACTGTTTACGATCGTGCTCTTTTATTTCATAAACCGTTGTGGCCCCTGTATTTTCTGGAACGTCGAGAAGAATAATACATATTGATGCTGCTTAACCCCGATCATTTGGTGTTCGTTATCTTTCCCACCAAGGTATGTCAGCATATATATGGTGGTGTGACTAACTTGATAAAGTTATCCTGAACAAACGTGGTGTGTCTTAATTAGGGGAATTTTTTCGCGAGCGAGCCGAGTTACTGATGCCGGGTGTATAATATCTGAACCAATTCGATTGCAAATACCGAACCAATGTTCAAGGTCATGTTTTTACCTTGCTAGGTACACCGTGAATTCTGATTCAGGAAGATTAGTACTGATTACGCGAAAATATTTTCGTGCTTTATAGAATATGTCGGTTCTTTATAATTTTAGGCGGTTTTACTTGTAACAACATTGTTTTACTCTACCTAACAATTGACCTCGATGTACTTTTCCGGTTGATTCGTGTTCTGTAATTGCTTCCGCTGAACCTTCGTGTATTCCCTTCCGGTACACTACAAATTGGTACACATGCACCTCCCACTTTTGAAACTGTGGCAAACGCCACCCGCGGATCACCGACTCTTGTCGCCATCCTACCCGAGAGCCCGAAATACCCGCATCCTTCGTGTATCCTTTCCGGTACACATGCACCTCTCGCTGTGGAAACCGTGACACGCGCCACCCACGGATCACCGACGCTTGTCGCCATACTACGCTAATATCTTTCCATGCTTTATAGAATATGTCAGTTCTTTATAATGTGAGGCGGTTTTACTCAGAAATTCCTCTTTTGCATGAAGTTTAGGCATCAGTGCTACCGTCGAACTCCTACCTGCTTCAGTCACCATCTCGGCAAATGTTATGTTGTTTAAGTGGGACGCATGCACTTCGGGCTCTTTGGTAGTAAACTCTGAGTCTGAAATCCAAGGTACATCAATGACGCTTTTTAGCAGTTCAGTCAATTGACGAAATCCTGATTCCAGTCCATTTAAAAGGGTTTCATTTCATTTCAGTTCAGTTGCACGGGACAGAAAAAGGCTAAATGGCCAATCGAGCGTCTAGAATTTCTTTAGCTGGAAAGCTGCAGAGAAGCAACCACCACTGCCAAAACGTTTTTTCATATTTTGCGTTGGATATCCTCGACGTTCGCGAAGCCAAGTGAATATGCAAATTGTATTTAGGAAGCCATTCGTTAGGAATGAGGCTGGAAAAATGAAAAGAAATTTCTATTCAACAGTATTGTGAGAGTTCAGCTAAAGAAGAGTTGTGTATTTAAAAAAACAGAACTCTAGCATTTACTTTATTTACCAGATAACGCTCAAAATAGTGAACTACTTAATCTCGCAGAGCAACTAAAGGGAGTAATCAGGAAAAGCTTACTCCAGATGGGGTTCAAACCATTCTTAAAACTTGCAACAGAATTGCAGGGTATAAGTTCTTCTGGAAGCCGGTTTCAGAAATTTATCACATTGAGGCTGAAAAACGTTTTCCGGAAGTCTAGTCTACATCGCTCCTTAGCAAGTTTGAGTGAATGCCCGCATGTTCCCAGCTTGGGACTTAAGGCGAAGAAGTCGTTCAAGATCTTAAAGGTTTCAATTAAGTCAACTTTCAAACGACTGCACGTAAGTGAGAAAACATGGGGGACTTCTGGCGTGCAGCGTAAGGTTTTCCTCGCTGACCATCAATCATGCGAGTTGCAAGACGCTGTATGCTTTCGAGTTGAACGATGTCCTTCTTGTAATAAGGGCACCACGCCTGGACACAATATTATAAATCCGACCGAACTAATGCCTTGTAAAGTGGCGTTAAGACTGAAAGAATTTCCTGACACCTGGACTGAAATTTTATCAGCCAGTGCTGACAAGAGTTGGCTCTTATTAAGGTTCAATGAGATATCCCACTGGTATGACCAGTTTATGAGGCGTTTAAGGTCTTGCATCAAGGTATCTTCATCTATTGATCTGATGAACTTCACATCATTCACGAAAATGAAGCATGGGGAATTTGATGCAGACAACAAGACTTCAATGAAAATCGGGAATAGCAGAAGACCGACCCTTGGGGTACCCCACTGATCACGTAGGTTTGGTTCGACAGCGTAGATCCTACCGGAACTCTGTATGTCCGACCTGTAAGGAAGGCCTTTATCAAAGCAAGTAGACTACCCCGTATGCCTTTTACTGCTAGCTCAATCTCTAGAAGGCGGTGATTTACGGAATAAATTCAATTCAATTTTAATGGTCTAAAAAGCATATAGCTCAACAAAAACCACAAAATAATATGGCAATTACGAATAACATTTGTAGTAAAACGGGATTTGTTTGCTTACTGAGCAGTTCAGGAATCAAGTAAAAATCCATAGGGCAGAAACTGTTTTTTAAAGTTCAAAGCCTTTATGATGTGGAATATATAGATTCAATGTTTGGGTTGGTCGACATGAAATTGTCTAAATTCGATTTGAATATATCAAAGTTGGGTGAATGTGCAATATTACATGGTTGGGTGTTCCAGGTAAAGCATACACGTACTCGAGTCGGGAATAAGTACTGTATAGTCGTGACTCCGGTTGGTTCTGTGTGGTAGTCGTGTAAATAGTTTATTTAGGGGATGGTTGGGGGTATGCAGTATGTTGAACATAAGAATCAAATCACCTTCAAGACGGCGGTAACGAGAGTCAAAGATATTGAGACTTGCAATACGATCTTCGTATTGTTTGTGCTTCGAACCGCGTACGAGCTTGGTGGTTCGATGATATATTTTCTGCAAGAGGCTGATGTCCTTCTGTAGCCAGGGTGACCCAGCCTGAACCACATACTCCATGGTTAGCCTCAAGTACGTATTAATTATTCGATGAACGGTTTGCTTCGTGAAACTCCAGAACACGCGTTTTAGCAGAAGCAGTACTCGTGACGTCTTTTCATATACAGCTGTGGCGTTATGTAACGGTTTCAAAGTGCTGCTCGCCCACACACCCAAGTCCACCTCCTTGTCAGTTCTTTCAAGAATATGGGAACCAAGGGTGTAAGAGAACTCGAAATGTCTCCCAACAATCAATACTTTGCATTTTCTGACATTGAAAGGTAGTTTATTTCAAACTGACCAGTCCTGTAAGGCATCGATGTCCAGCTGAAGCTGTCTGTAATCCTCAGTTGTGCGTACTTGTGTCCACAGCTTGATGTCACCCGCAAATAACAATATTTTGCAGCGAACAAGTTTAGGTAAGTCGTTAACATAGATTAGAAAAAGAAATGGTCCAAGCACTGATCCCTGTGGCACCCCACTCGTTACTGCATTAAGTCGTGACAAAGCACCATCAACCTTTATTCGAATGACACGGTCGCGGAGATAATCCCCAAACCAGGCTAGTATGAACTCTTGATTTCAAATAGCTCCATCTTTTGTAGTAACAGACTGTGGTTGACACGATCCAATGCTTTTAACATATCAGGATAACAAGCGTGTACGGTGAGACCTTTGTCTACAGCTTGTGTCCAGTCATCGAGGGTGAGCAGAAGGTTTGAAAGGCAGGATTGTCTTTTTCTGAAGCCGGGTTGTTCGATTGCGAGTAAGCAATTGTCTTTCTGATGTTTTGTGACGCTGTTTGCTACGAGGCGCTCCATCACTTTAGAGATCACTGGTAGTAGTGTTACTTTCGGTAGTTGGATACTTCGGAACGGTTTCCTCCATCGTGGATGTGGTAATGATACCATTCTTCCGATCACAGGGAACGAAACTTTGGGTTGAAGAGAGCTTAAACAAGTAGATGAGAGGCGTACACAAAGTATAAGCACAGTTTTCAAGAATCAGCGGGGTAATTTCGTCAACTATGGGAGACTTTCTCGTATTGAGAGGAGGACACTCTCCGAGGTAATAGTTAGTTTTTGTAAAACATTTTCGGGTGAGATGACTGGAGTTAAGGGACAGGTAACGGTGTTGCGTGAACTGAAGACAGTGGAGAAGGAATTGGCTAGGAATTCTTCCGATTGCGATGCTGTGGTTGTTGTTCCATCACGTGTCTTTAGAGCGGCAACCCCTGGTTTCCCACTAGACCGGTTATTTATGATCTGGTAGAGAATTTTGTGGTTTGATTCCATTTTTTGAGTAAATGTTCTTGATAATTCAGTTTGTCATCAACAAGAAGTTTGTTTACCTTATTTCTCAGCAAACGGAATGTCTCCCAACTCTCAACAGTGGTATCATGTCGATAAGCCCGCCATGCAGCATTTCGCAAGGTCAACCATTTTCGTATTCGGATTCTCAGCTTAAATGTATATCCATTTTTTGCACCTTTGAAACCAGATGAGAGTGCATTTCAACGGCAAATTCAAGTTCGTTTGTAATCCACTGCCACTGATCGTGCACGTTGTCGGACTTCAGACCCGGGCATGTGGCGTTCTTAAGAGTAGTTTCAAGTTGTAAAAGTCAATTATTCTAATTAATTTGTTGATGTAACTTGATCTGATTGCTCGGCAAATATAATCAAACGTAATAACTAAGTGCTCACTGAGTCCCAACGGAGCGTCATAAGTGAGACTTTCAATCACGTGCTCTTCATTTGTCAGTATCGAAATCGGGTATTGTTGAAAATATGGTTGTAGAGTGGAATTTCATCCAGCAACTCCTGATATAAAGCATTTAAGGAATATTCTGAATGAACTGAATTTCTCTTAAAATTCGGCAGATTGTAGTCTCTGATCAGAATAAGTCTGCCGCGGTATCTGGTAGCCGCTAAGCGTATATTTGCAAGCAATGCTGAATCTAAACCCTGCTGAAATCCAGGTAGAGGATTTCGACTATCTTTCCTTCATCCATCCCTTTAGTGACAGTATTGGAGAAACTGGGAAGGTTAGTCAGGCTATACCGACCTTTAAGAAATCCATGTTGAGTTAGACTCAGTAAAGAATGCCAACAAAGATGCTGACAGATTTTGTCATACAATAGTTTTTCCAATACGTTCGAGACGATTCTAATAAGTCTGACTGGCCTATAGTTACCGAGAGTTGACCTGTAACCACCCTTCTGTATTGGTTCTATTATGGATTCTTTCTACACACTAGGAACCACTCCCCCATTCCTACATGAGCTGAAGAGCTTGCAATTTTGTTGTCAATAGTGTTTGCTTCAGAAAATGTCACTGTTGGTCTGGCATGTATGCCTGGCAGAGATAACAAACACCAGGACAAACATTTTTAATAATAAAGGAGGTCAGCAATTTTTGTCGCATTTTACATGCACTATTGAAAATAAACGTAGCACGTGACAGACCCCGGCTAAGGACTTATATCCTTTTGGTAAACCGAAGACATGCATCTCGTAAGCTTCGTTTTTTTCCAATATCATTTTATCATAATTGTGAGCAGCACTGTACAGTGGTGTTTGCACATGCAGTGATTGCGTCGAGCGATAAATGATGCATATCGTTAGCACGATGAAAATGCGGTGATCACGAATATGAGATAAAATAGAATTGAATCTTGCTATACGCTTCTGTTGTTGATGGCACGATGTTCAAAATATAACCAGTCAATCGCGCTTGGTGAAGAGAAACGCTTTCCGTTTTTTCTCAGTCGCGGCTACATATTCTGATACCGAAGGACGGCGTGAAAAACACCTGACGTACCATCGCATACGACGAAGATACCAGTGAAGAATGAAAAAAATTTAGCAGTGGTGGACGCTCCTTTGAAGCTTTCCACCGACAGAAATTCTGGACGCTCGATTGGCTTATCAGCTATTCACTCGTAAGTCCATTAAGGAAAATAACAATAAATCCGAAATTGCTCGTATTATCGGAGACCGATACTTAAGTGGTAAATACAGAAACCTGAGTTGGGGGATTCCAATGTGGTCTAATATATGACATACGGGTAAGAGTTAGAATAGTATAACCTGATGATCTGCAGCTCAAAATAATGCGCGTATGAAAAGTATAAAGATTTTGTAAATAAAGTCAACCATTGTCAACACAATGAGTTGAGCATGTTTACCTAAAGAGTTTTGAGAAAAAATACTGAGATAACCATCTCGAGGAGTGTTTCTAATATGATTACGAAAACATTTCAGGAGTTTAAATAAAGAATAAAATGTATTAACTAATCACTATGTTCGTGCTTTTGATTTCTCAAACTCACGGGACCATTGATGCTCGATTTTTGTTGAGAGGATTTCGGCATATGTAATTTTTACTTCCCAGTCGGTCTCTGCGTTTTGGTCTTCAACGGATATTTCATAACTAACTAATAACTCATAACTCACAACGTTTTTATGGTAGAAAAGCACTAAGATCAACAATAACCATAGGATTACGAGGTATATCGTGTAAGAATATAAAATCATCCATTAATTAATTGGGACAGTCACATACTGCATGGTTCGTCAAATACTCACCGAGTTTACAGGAGAAAACCTCAACGGATTCCAAACGTATGAATTCTTCAAGCAAGATGTTCCAAGTGAAACTAGTTCTGATATGGAAAAAATTACGACGAATATCCGATGGAGAATGCTGAATGCTTTATGCCTTCGAATGTTCTCGTGTACGACTAATGCCATTGGGCGTTAGCCAGTGTATAGAGTGTGATTGTCAGAATGCAAAATTATGAATGCCAACAAGAGGTTACTCGGTATCCGTCGTTGGGTAAAATCGTGCATATATAGTTTTAATATTCTTTGAAAGGCAAATTTCTATGTCAGGAGACCAACTTTGTGGCAACAAAATTAAACTTGTCAAGTAGTCCTGTTGATGTTTGTGCCAAATTAATTAAAGCACAATTCCAAACATAACACGGAATAAAATGGAATAAAGTCACACAACAGAAAAGCCTCAGAGCAGACCACTTGAAAAATTTAAATTGAGTGCATATTTGAAGTATGGATTATAAAAAATATGACGTGAAATATATTGCATATAAAAAATGAAATGACAACGAGACAATTAACGTAATTGCAATGCGCTGAAAGTGGTTCAACTACAAGCAATATTAATAGCCCACAGTAGAAAACCTTGAAGAAACATTATTCGTCCTGAAAAACGCTGGAGCATGATCAAATCAGTTTAGATGCTTATTAATGTATTCACAGATAATACGCTATAAAAAGCTTCGTTTAACAACACTCACAAAATTGTGCATCGGGTCGAATGGTAAAAAATAACAAAAAATATAAATAAGCATTACTAGCAAACGTGAAAACATACTTAGCCGTATGGGTATCATGTGGTTTCCAGGTTCCCGATTGTTGTTGTTAGCGTCCACGTCAACCATGGATATACATCACAATCGCATGTATGTTCATGTTCTAGAGCTTTTCTAATGACAAAAAAGTCCGATTCTGGAGGAAAAATCTCTCCCACAGCGCTTGCAAATATAGTCAGAACTCGGCTGTACGGCGTTAGTTTCACGACGGCGGCGAGATCTGCGTTCAGCAGTCAGGATCTATTTCTGCTAAACCTCAGCTTGCAGATGACGCTTTACACAATGATTCCAATATGAGCGGTCAAGTGTAAGTTCTACCCAACTAGGCGGGTCGATAACAAGAGCTCTCATATCTGTTTTGCAAACGTCTTTGTACCACAAGCGAGGTCTGCCCAATGGTCGACTTCCTAATTGCAACTTACCATAGAGTGGGTCTTTCGTAATACGATAATTTTCCATTCTGTAGACATAACCAAGCCACCGCTTGCGACGCTGTCGCAATAGGGTGAACATGCTCTGTATACCAGCTTTCGAAAGCAATTTAGCATAATTCACTCTGTCGATCCACGAAATGTTCGAGATATGACAATGCTTCGTAGATGGAAAACATCCAGCTTGCTCTCGTGTCTCGCGCTGGTGGTCCAGGTTTCACTGCTGTAAAGTAAAGCATTTAGTACGCACGCGCTGAATATAGTCAGCTTGCAGTTACCCCAAACACGAGAGTTTAATCGGGACAAAATGACAGCTGCTCTGTCAATCCGCTTATCACTCTCTGTTTAGCGAGAGTTTATCCTCAATGGTTGAACCAAGATATGTGAAATGATGTAGTGGTTCAAGCTGACAGTTTCCAACAGTGATGATTGGAGGCGATACAGTATCTTGACCAAGGACTTTGGTGTTGCTCGTGCTGATTGTTAGCCAAAAGACTTTGCATGGCGACGAAAATCAGATCATCAATGACTAGAATTATTCTTAGGAATGAGCAATTAAGGCTGGTCGTCAGCAAACAGCAGGTCAAGGATTAGCACATTTCGTGCCTTGATTTGTGCTCTTAACTGATTCTGGTTAAAAAGATAACAATCAACTCGCGTGCGTAGGTAAATACATTCTGTCTTCGTCCTAATGGCGTGCTTCAGAAGCCGAGCAAAGAAAATGCCGAACAGCGTGGGAGCAAGAACACACCCTTGTTTGATGGTTCGGCGAATTTCAAAGGCTTCTGAACTGAAACCGTCAAAATAAAGTGAGCCCTTCATGCCTGAGTGGAACGAAATGACGGGTTTGTGCAGCCTCGGGGGTAGCCTATCAGATCAAGCATTTTGATCAGACCCTACATGCTGACGTAGTCGAATGCTTTCGTTAAATCTATAGGAACAGCGTATAATGGCATACGCTGTTCCCGACACTTTTCTTGAAGTCGTTTTACGAGAAGATCATGTCAACGGTTGATATTCCCTTGCGAAAGCCACATTGAGATTCGAAATAAATTCTATCGGATAAAACTTGCAGCCGGATCTGTAAGACTGTAGCAAACAATTTGCCTACAACATTTAGAATGGAGATTCCTCTGTAATTGGTTCAGTCGCCTCTATTACACTTATTCTTTGAAAGCGTGATGATCTTTGTGTCTCGCATCTCTTGTGGGACACACTCCTTCTGCCAGCACCGAAGAAGAACATGGTGAAGTGGTTGTAGTAATGCTGTTGCACAGCATTTGATGACCTCGAGATGAATTCCGACGTCACCGGGGGCCTTCCCATTCGCTAAGCGGTCGATTGCCCCATTTAGCTCATCAGGAGTATGGTAGGATCCAGATATTCGTTGGTAGGCAACCGCTCGACATTTTCAAGTACATGCGGTAAAACCATACTGTCCCTAGCATAGAGAGAGGAGAAGTGCTCTACCGAGCATTCCATCTGTTGAGGTTGGTCGAAAATCGAGTTACCAGATATAGACTTAATGGGAGCCGTTTTAAATTTGTTTGGATTATTGGCTCGCTTGATCCCATCATACATACCGTGAAATTTTTCAGTATCCGCAGCTTTTGGGATATTGAGGCTAATTTCAGATTGTACCACGTGAATATTTAAGCTGTTCCACAATTGCTCATTGCGAAGGGAACATGCGTATTTGCTTCAGCCTAAACTGCTATGCTATTGGTAAAGTTTAGATCAATAACCCGAATATGTGTCTTGTGGGATAGATGTAACAAATGGCTTTATGGATGAATTATTTGATTATGCAATGTTAAAATGAAGATAAGTGCTCTACCTTTCTCCATGTATATCATAATGAGTAGTTGGATATCGCGGAATAAATTCATTTATTGCTGTCAAATTTTCATAACTACAACTAATGATAGAATTTAAGTAGATGTTTTAAGAACGAGAACATCGCCTCAATGAACTCCATGTACCAGGATAAAAATCATTTGAAACGACCGTTGATGTTCCTCATTCTTGTCGATGATCTAGCCAACCACCCTGTTATATTTTTGCTGACGACGTAAAAATTGTCGACAGGTCGGATAAGTGACGTAGTAGCTGTGACGACATGGGTGGTTTAGTGGGACCTTTCCCTTAACCTAGAGAAGATTCACTTGCTTTCTACACTGACAGGCAACATTATTGTCTCTATGCCCTCAACCCACACGGAGTTCCGTGGGGTAAAATCTAATACGGACTTAGAAATCTTATTCTCGGAAAACTTTAAGTGTTCGACCAATGTGCGGCTGCGGCTCAAAGGGCCTGAAGGGATCTCTTTCGACTACGTTTAGTCCTCAAATGTTGAAATAAGCTGCTGTCAATCGTCTTTTCATTCGATTGGACATGCTACATGCATTTACTCTCCCACCTTTCGGTGATAAGACCTCTACCATCTTCCATTCGCACGTACATACGCATGTGCTCAATACGAATCAATGATGGTAGTGGCGTGTGTTTTCAAGCATACCTCCAAAACAATATAGGCACTCGTTTAGACTTGCTCAACTACACTTTGTGATATTTTTACTGATACTGACTTCGAATGAAGTTTGTTTTCTGCATGTAAGCAATATTTGAGTTATGATGCCGGGAATATTGATCAAACAATTCTTTAGGAGAAATATCATACCATAAAAAATGATCGAGTGAACCAAGATGGATTGGTCAACAAATACAACGTTACGTTTTTAGCAATTCATTAGTCTAATGTCAGTGCATAAAAAATAATTAATGAAAAAATCAAACAACGTAGCAAAGTTTCATAGACTGAAACGATCAAAATATTAGATGATTTTTAATCAAAAATAATCGAGCAATTGAAAATTGTAATCATTTAATTAGTGTCGCGTAGAAAGGTTACTGTCAAGTTTGCTGTTTTTGTATTCTAATTCACTCATGTTTCAAGGTCGCACCTATTTAAATTTCATCGTAAACCAGTGATCCGAGGAATGCGGTAAGCATGGAAATTCCTTTTGTTATCTTTTAAACGGTAATTTACATTTTATGGGTTGGTTCTTGTATTATTACATAATTTGAATGACACTGTTTGCAAAAATTTTATTTGAATTTTTTAGCTGCTAGTGTTTTGTATATCCTCACCTGTAAATTTAAACGAGTGTGACATCAATGAACAACGTTAAAAAATCGCTATCCCCTAGTGATTTTAGGAATCATTTGCCTTTCAACGTTATTATGTATCAAATTAACTTTATTGACTATCAAGTATCCCGAATGCATTTTTAAATAATTGATGACGAGAAATGGTTGTATTAACCGCCAAAAAGTATATTTTTGTACAAGCATTAATACAGATACTTCTTCAAAATATATGTATATTTCGTTTTCACTTCAATATTCATTATTTTCAAATGTTTCAAAATTAACAATACTTTAATACTATCCCGAAAATTTGTAATCTATTTACTTGAGACTCTGAATCTCATTTTACTAAATTGCAAATCCTTGTGTATAGGAACAATGCTTGGTCGCAATATATCTTTTTCCTGTTTTCTTCCAAACTCCATATCAATAATTTTAACTGATTTATCATCTCATTTTCAATTTGGCGTATACTGTTACGTATATATCATCATAGTTCTAAATCTTAACCTTTGTTCTTAAGAAAAGTGAAAAAAATCAATCGGCAAAATAATAAATTTCATCCTAAAATTTATTTGTACGACGGAGTTCCGTTTGTTACTTCAATTATCACCTATAATGTTAACGAATGTAAATGGCGTTGTGGTGTATTATTGAAATACATCAACTAACAGCCGAGAACAATTTCAGCACTTGCCCAGCTTGCAGACGACTCTTTACTAAGTGCCTTCAAATTTATCGTTCACGACATTTTTATTTCAACTACAAGGGTTGATGTCAAAACCTTTTATTTTTTTCAACGTCATCTTTTTATCTCAAGTAGCCTCTGTCTACTTGTTGATGACCTCAGTAATTCCAATTTATCTATGTTTTCTTTCTTGTTTAAAAAAAACTATTGTTCATTTCTCAACACGTATTGAAGCCTGTCAGGATTTCGCTTTCACCAATGCACGCGAAATGTTTTATGCTCGCAAGATTGATCCATCTAGTAATTCGCATCACTGTGTTATCAAATGTCTCTCTAAAATTTAGGGAGGTACTGGGCACAAATACCTAACCCGTAGCTATGGCAGAAACGTGACTACTGGAGCCTGCGTACACGACAATGTTGTTATTAACTGCTTGATACCACTGATTTCGAATTTTTTCATGAACAAGCTATCTCCAATAATGTGGTGCTGCAACATCCTGTCTCAATTTTGTCTGGACGTTTGTATTTAGTCCTCAGCGTTTTCCTTCTGCCCACTTAAAGCGTCTAAGCAGACTAAAAAAACCTTTTGGAAACATGATGGAAATGCTGTTGCGCAACTCTCCCAGTCAATTAAGGTTAAAATTCGACGTCTCGAGAGTGTGTATACAAATACATTTCTTGGAACCAAAGACAGTCGTCACTTATGGCGTGCGCTTAAGTAAATTTGCCGAAAAGACATTGAACAATCTCCATCTATTTCCGACATTAATTCCTTGAATGAATCTTTTAATGCCCCAACTGGCTGATAATGACAGTCAGCAGAACTTAGTTCTACCCCTTCTTATTTCTACAATTCATCCTTCACTAATGTTCCTGAGGTCTTGTGTGCATTCACGCTCTAAGGCCGCAGAAATAGATAAACTCTCACCCATTGTATTGAAGGAATACGCTGGCGTACTTTCGGCACCTATCTCATTCATTTTTAATCGTTGCAGGGAAACAGCAATTAAGCCTGACTGTTGGAAATCTCTCTGTGTAACCCGATTCGCAATTGTTTAAAGAACTTGAGAGTATTGTGTTAGAACGAATGGCTTCCAGTTGTCAGCTACATTATGCTTATCAGATTTCCTGCTGTAAGTATAGTTCAACAGATGAAGCAGTCACTTTGCTTACGGATCATATTTAACGTTCTCTGGACAGTAAATAGAAAGCTGTACAACTTTGTTTTTTGGATTATACTAATGCGCTTAACAGTGTTGTACGAAGTTTGTTTTTCCGAAAACTATCTAAATGTGGTGTTTCATCAAACATTATTCATGGGATTGCATCCTAATTCGAAGGTGGTTTTCAACATCCGGTGAAAGGCAAAACCTTCCTTGCGATACCGATTACTCTTGGTGTCCTGCAGGGTGCAATAATATCCCCATTTTTATTTTCTATTTACATTTCTGATCTTCTTTGCAACCATTGTGACCTACTATTAAAGACTTCGAGGGCGTTGCCGTTGCATTGAACCACAATAGTTTAGTCGACCAAGATGCTTCAGAATCGATTATTGCAAGCATTGGTCAACGGTAATCCACACTTGCAACAAAATGGTATCTTTCAACATGACCGGGTATCGATGTTTAGCTCTGCATCAAAACATTCATCGTGTTTCATTTAATGTATCGGTGTTTGCAAGATGTAGTAGCTTCAAGTAAATTGGCGTTACAATATCCGAAAGTCTTAGCTGAACAATTCTAGAAAGTTGACCGGTTGTTATTCTATGCTCTTCGCCTCAGTTTTCACTCTATCCCACCCAATGTAATTCAACTATTTGTTTTTTCTTGCGTCGTTCCACACCTGCTATACGCATCCTCTGTAATTTTTTCTGGACTTTTAGAAAGAATTTTCTGCTGATCAGAAGAGGTATTAAGATTATCTCAAGATTGAGCTGTCTCCGTGGATTTAATTCCAGACAATATTGACGATCGTCACTTCCCTGAATGCAAGAGATCGATCAAAAACATTTCATCTGATAGTTCACATCCACTTACCAAGACCAACGTTGCCTGCAAATCTTTTTCCTAAATCCGAAACCAACATTTTATTCATCATTCAAGAAATAATAAATTCAGAATCTCTTATGCTCCTTATCCGGCACGATACATGGTTAATCAATCGATGGCTGTTTCAGAGTTGACGATGCGCCTGACAATCTGATGACCGATTTTGAAATCTTCTCTTTCATTTTCTAACTTCATTTTCTAATTTTCTTCGCATGTATGTCTATAACTGGGTAACGTAACAGTATTTTAACCCACGTACATTATGAATTGTGCGACACTTTGCCGGGATCAGACTTGTGTAATTTTATACATTTCACTTTTTTGCAGCTTGATGGATAAATTATTATAATTACTGAAAATTCGTTTACACGAATAAAATCATTTTCTTCTTCTTCTTCGTCAACATGTGAACACTTCATTTATTTATTCACTAATTTAATTTGCGGCTCACAAGGGCTTGACCCTCTGACATCTATCAAGAAGAATAATTATGTTACACGTAATATTGTGTTGATGTTTTTAAGAAAACTTTATTAAAATTGAACACCAGTTTTCCATCTTTCTTGATTGGAAAATGACTTAAATGTTTATCAGTCTGTCAAACTCAAAAATTCATTTTGTAGTCTAGGTGGTCAATAATCCTGTAAGAAAGTGACCAACGGGTCGTATATTTGAAATACAAATTGATCAATTCGAGTTCCATGAATATTTTCTTTTACTCGTGAGCCGTTTCTTGTTGGCCTACTCTGGTCGATGTCGACCATGGATGTAAATCACAATGAAGATTTTATGCTCTATAGGGTTTCAAATAAACGAGATCCAATTATGGAGCAACATTCTTTCCTGCAGCACTCACAGCGATGAATAGTACTCGGAGAACGGCAGAAGTTGTACGCAAGCAGTGTGATCTACTATTAATAGCCGAGAATAATATCGGCACTTACCCAGCTTGCAGACGACTCTTTACCATTGCCTTCAAAATTATCGTTCACAACATTGCTATTTCATAAACATCGAACGTATCCTTTGTATAGTGGTCAGCTTCCTAATTTTGACTCATCATAGACGAGATATTTCCCAATACACGGTGCCATTTACGCTGGCTAGGTCGTGAGGCGGTTAATCACGCTTAAAATTTTGTCGATCTCAACTCACTTGTTTGCACTGAACGACCGTTTCTCACTGAAACGTTTTCCAACAATGCAATAGGCGTCATATGCCGCTAAGCGCTATGATGATATATTTGTGCGAATATTCTTAATGACTGAAATTTTTTAAGCAGTAACTGTTCGGTCTATGTTAAATTAATAAGTTTCATTCCGCTATATTAATCAAACAAGATTCTTAATTTTGCACTAGCGAAGCAGTTTCGCAGGGTATCGATTGTGGTACTAATTTTCCTCTCACAAAGATAGCATCAACTTAAACGATTGCTCTGCTATTATTAGCCCCGAATGTGTGCTGTGCAAGTTCGAATTGATTCTAATGTAGAATTCGTTTTCGCCTGTAAATTTTAAACTTTTCACAGTCCAACTGTTCCTTTTCATATCAACCTCATCAGTATCAAATTGTAATCCTTGGAAAAATTTGATTATTAAAATCTTTCAAAATTATTACAACGATTTTAGTAGCAGTACCACTAGATTATCGATTTCGCAAACCAATGGTTTTTGTTCAAGTGAGATGAAACACGAGGAAGTAAAAAACACAGAACCTCAATCAGATACATTGAATCCATTTTGATACAATTTAAATTCCCTGATTCAACTTCACTCTACTTGGTTGTTGAAACATGGCCTATATGCCTCAGCCTATTCTGTTTCCGATCAGCACAAATAAACGCATATATATATATATATATATATATGACAATTCTACTGATACTACTTTTAATTAATCAAAATAATAATGTCTTATCCCATTTTAAATCGATTTATACCTAGAAATGTGATTTTATTGCTGTTCTTGGCATCCTTCAGCGATATCAACCAAGTTTGTACATCACAAGCGCATAATTATCTCATGCTTCACAGCTTTTTGAATGGCTAAACATTCCGATTCGGGAGGGACAATATTTTTTCAGCCCTTACAACGATAGGCGGTTCTCGGGCGATCGAAAACAGTTGCACAATAATGGCCTGATCTACCATTATCAAACCAAAGTAACATCTGCACTTCCAGAGCTCGCAGACGACGCTTTGAAGAAAAGTTCTTCTTAATGCGTGGGGTGAATGTCAATAGTTTTCATAACTATTGCACACTTCTTTGTACCACTAATTCACTCTGCCCAATAGTAAACTTTGTGATATCAACTAATCATGAAGTTGATCTTCTAGAATACGACCGTTTTCCAATCTGTACACATTAACAAGCCACCAGAGGCTTTTTATTATATAAAAAGCATAACATATATGCATCATAATTGCAAGCTGAGTATCTCAAAAATTATCAACTCTGAAGTATGATGTGCATTATAAGAGAATTTGTTAGCATTAAATTGCCCTAGGACACAAATATTCCCGAATTATCATAATTCATCGTTCCTGCTTGTTAGTGATAATAAAAAATCGAAGAAATCCTAATACACGGTTGCCAGCCGCTGCTCTTTGCAAGGTCTGCAACATATTCTGATTTTAAGTACACTGACATTTTATGTTTTCTACCATGAATATTATGAATTATGCTTGCGAACGAAAATTTCTCGTTTCCCAAAACAATTTCTTCTGAATAAACGGACATTGCCACTACAATGTAATGAAGTTTTGAAACCACATAATCATTAAAATAACCGATTTAGTGCCACCAAATCAATATGTTTTCTGTTCGTACTTTGAACAATTACAAACCTTTGATTAAATGTTTTTGAAAACTAATTCTTGAATTTCGTACAATTGAAGTGTTCGTTTTCATCACTTGTGTCAATGCGTAAATGTTATTTGTTACAGATGGCATTGGAATATTCTCCATTCGTGCGCAATCTCTTGAAACACCTCAGGATAATTGAGGTACATCATTCGTGATCGCGGATAGCACACAATGTTATCAATCGAAACACATTCCACGGTTAATTTTCAACATATTCTGCGGACTGTTTGTTTTGCTTCGTTTGTGTTAACCGTCTCTACAGCAGGTTAGTTCCATTGACAATATTCTTCACTTGATTTTTCAATCACGATATGATATAATATTATTCATCTTACTGTTGCTTAAGTTCCGTCATCTCTCTACCTGCTGATTTGTAATGCGAAATTTGCGGCTGTGTTTGATAGGAAGCTTGTTTTAGTTGAAGATGGAAATGATTGGGGGCTTGATAAAGCAAGATTACTATATACACCTCAAAATACATCGATGTATGAAGATTTCTTCAAGTTTTAATGAATAGGTAGGGTTATCGTCGAATATTTTGCTGTTTCCATAAAGATTGTCACTAGAATGTTTCAATCATTTTAATTTTTCCACCCATCGAATATACTACTTACTGTCCTCAATAAATTTCATAAAATGTCGTCTCTAACTAGTTAGCTGTCTTTTATCAACCTTATTTCTAACTGCTCTCAGTTTCGTCTTTTTTCACTCTTTGCTATTAATTTTAACAACAGACAGATTATTGATTTTTGTTGCTCCAGCATAACCATCTTTCGTGGAAATGTTCAAAGCACATTGTTAAAATTTCCAATCTAACCTTGCCCACAATATATCTCCCCCAGCTGCTCCACTGCGTATTTTATTCAACGCTAGTTTTATCGTTTCCTTCATACACTGCCATAGCAACAGCGGCTTTATTGCATACGGAATTTCACCCTGTCGACGAATATTCTGTCCGATTTTCTTTGAACTGTGACTGACGTTTGTTTGCATATTGAGTAATTCAGATTTGCATGCTTTGTCTTAGAGTACTCCGAGGGAATATTTTGATTTGTTCACTTCATATTGTTCCTATTTTGAAGTATGATGTCGGTCATGAATTTAAAGGAGAACATGAATAAGTATCTATAAAAGCTGAGAGTGTAGATCAGCGTTGCTTAATATACTCACGATTACCGAGATGGTATACAAACCGAACATACCTTACCAACTGTATTAAAATAATTTCATTTATCTGTCATTATCAATTTTATCCTGCTTATCCTCAATCTTAGCCGAATACTCTAAATAAGCGAACGAGGATAACAGAAAATCGAGATACAATACACTTTGCTTTGAGCGCAGTCTCGACTGATTATATAATATTTCGATATAATTATCGTTGGTTAAACGCGAAGGAACTTATACACTTGGAACTATTGGATTTGGGAGCCGTGGCAACGCCATGGTGATGTATGAACCATTCAGTCGAGATGTAAAAAGTGCAATACTTTCACGTAGGTAGTGGGTGCGAACTTGTTCCACTAATACAGCGTTTAAATACGGGTTAGATACAGCGGTTTGGAAAATAATTAACAACTGGCTTCATGTCAGAGTTTGAACCCAAAGTCTTGATAATATAAACGGCGAAGTCTGTTTGTGTAGATAAAACCCAAGTTGTTTTATAGACCGTCATATTATCACTGCCATTTGCTAGATTTCAAAGAAAATTTCGATCGAACTTAAGAGTGTGCATAACTCCACGCTACGTTGATACATGTTTCGCTGATCATAGATAGTAAAACTACAGGGCTATCAAGGCTACTAGTAGTAGGTCTCGGTTTATCAGTCTAACCACACATTTGTTTGGTGGTTATTATTGTATATCTTTGCAAAAACGTTTCACATTGCAATATCCCTCGTAAGATCTAATATCATCAGCATAACTAACCATCGGTGTTTTTGTTGTAGCACGGAAGCATGTACCGAATGCTCAACTGTCATAAAACCATGAAAAATTATAATGCTAAGAGATAGGGGATGGTGGAACTTAAAAAGTTATAATATTTATAGAAGAGTAAGCACAAACAAACTGGGATGTGGGGCCTACACCTCGAATTGAACGTGCATTTAATCAAGTTTCGCGCCATCAGCACGACAGCTTTCTGGCGGTTTTCACTACCGGGCATCATAACAAGCTTTTCTCGTCACTCCGCTTGACAACATACAAGGTTAAGCAAACACTTCAAGAAGATGCTTAGTTCAAGACCTCCAGTGAACACGGTTTCGGGACATATCCTGAAGCGTAATAAACCACTGCGATATCTGATCGCGAGGACGCCAGCCTGGAAGACTTTTGAATTGCTACTGGTAAAGGGTTATTGTTGACTTTGTTATGTGAATCAGCCTATAAAGTTAGCGTTTTATTGTACGAACCCTATGTAACAGTGGCATTCAAGTATAACTTTGTTTACCACTTATCCACTGTTTCCACCTGATGACGGCAAACAGCCAGAAACCTGTAGTGGTGTGTAATTGCGGGGGATGTGAGCAACACTTTACTTTAGCGTTTTATTATTCTACCGAATTAAATTTACGTGAACGTAACATTCAAAAGTCAAACTGAAATTACACTCGATTCGTGGATTATCATTTTCATCGCAATGCCTATTGTCTGATTAATCGAAATGCATAGGCTTTTGGGTGCCGCTTTAGTATGTGATCTACATAAGAAATATGATCTTATAAAAAAGAATTTATTTAATACAATCATACTTAACAATATACCGTGTGAATATCATTTAAAAAAGAGACAACAAGATTTTATTCATTTGGGCGTAGAGTTTTCCAGTTAATAAAGTCTAAATGGGATTTCAATGTGTGTATTGGAACTCCTCTCATCTTTTTGAGAATACTAATTTTAGTTTCTAGCCAGGATCGTTCAATGTTTTGCGTATGTGTTCCATCTTGATGATTAATATAGCTTTGCTGGTGGTTGACGATGGAATGACTGAAATAGCGATTTAGAGTCGAGTAGGGGGCCATTCATCTAAGTGGATGACGGAACCTTCTTGAACTTCTCTTCGAATAATTTGTTCTAAAGTAGCTCGGTCACTTTTTGCAACATAAAAGTAACGACAATCCAAGACATTGTTAAGGCCAAAAACCCATGGTCCGTCTATACTTCGTTTGTGGTTCCTGTTGTTCACTACGTCTGCTTCGTTGTCCGTTGATTCAGCTTTTTCATCACCATTAAAAAGACGACCTCGGTTGTATTTTCTTCCTCCAGCAGAGCGTGCTTCGTCTATTTCAAAAGGATTTGCTTCAGTTCCCACCATTTGACCTCGCTTATTATTATGAGGTAGATCACAAGCAAAACTAGAAACATGTAGGTAGATCGCATACACAACTGGCACCGACTTTTGTTGGATTTTGCTTTTTGCTATTGGAACACGCAATGCTTCTAATACCCATTGCTTGCCCTTGTTGAACAATATCAGATTGTATACTTGAAGGCTAGATGCCGATTAATAGCTCGATATATTCGGACATCTTTGGAGCGTTCAAATGAGGTTCACTTTTATCTTTCTCGGGACATTTCTTTAATGTGATCGTGAATAAAGACACTAAAATACGTGTTTTTTCATCTTGTGCTTTTCACTACGTCTCATGTAGTTTGACCTACAATCGATGCGACGCAGTTTTCAGGTCAACCATGACTTGAGACCTTGGCGAGATTTCGTCAATAACAAAAACAACTGTTCGCGGCGATCATGCACAAAGGTTGCTAATTGTGGCTAGACTATAAACAACCAAGGTTGGTTCGAAACTCGTAAAATACAAACTGTGCTGGCGCGCCCATTGCTAATGGATGGTGTTAATGTGTAGAATTTATTATCTTGGCTTAGCAGGCGCTTGATCAGAAACAATAACGTTCGTCTGGTCGCCTGCATCCATTATGGTAGCCAGTTTTGTATCCAGAAATACATATTCGTCTAGATATTTTTATCGTGAGGACAGTCGAGATTTAATATTCCCATATTTCGTCAAGATTACAGACCCCGAAATAATCTGATTTTTGACACGTTGAGCAGATATATATCACCGTACGAGATGCAGCCTCATTTCCACTTCAATCACTTCGCTCTCCGATTTCCGCCCATTGCCGTGTTTTGTCCGCAAAACATTTCAATCCGCACTATGTGTAAACACGTTCCATACACTGAAAAATTGCGACGTCTGGGTCTATGTGACTTTACATAAAGAAGGATACGTCACAATATTATTATTTTCTGAAAAAAACGTGTCGACTTAAGGTCACCCACTAAGCCACTTGCTTTAAGAGTGTGATGAAAATGTGTCACAAGCGAACGTACCCTATCGCTCTGCATCCCGATTGAACGTATTGATTGCCGGTGGCGTTTGATGTCGCGCGTGCTATATTTTCCTGGATGTCCTTACCTGAACATGTGGGGGACTTTCCTTGTAAGACGATATTAAAAGTGAACTAGGACTTATATATGCATACGAACGTCATTCATGAGCCATACTATTATTTTTCACATTTTCATTCATACCGTAATCATGTGGTTGTTGTAAATTGTTCGCTTTTTTAACCATTAATCTTGGAAGCCGCTTCCATGTCATCACACACACCCGTGATGAAGTGTAGGAAGTCTTTTCGAATTTCGATTAGAAATAATTTGAACTCTGGAGTGGTGGCAAAATATTGATGCGTTCTATGAGCCTCATTGAGCACATTGGTAGATGCCTCAACTCAAGCAATTTTGAAGTAAGAAATTTGGAATGAAACCCTTTATTTCTCTAAATTGAAGTGATTACACGAATTGAATATTACATTATGAGGTTCGTGTGTCACACGGAAATAACCATCTGACCTGCCAAAATTTATATACACATGTTTATCGTGATTGACACGTACGTGACGGACAATATTCAGGGAACCCTCGGCTAACGTTTCGAGCAGAACATGGACCCAATCTCCGTTTGTGTGTGTGAGAGAGAGACGCGATTTGTGGGAATTCAAGATGGTGGTCTCTAGCATGTATCGAAACGCGATTCGTAGTAAAATCTTGTTTACCTTACACCAGAGGATGTCGCAACAACCTTATCAGTGTCAGTTGTCTGGTTAATCAAACATCCGGTCCGTCGTAAGGGTGTGATCGATAGCGTAGCTGTGTAACAATTTATATTCTCAGAGACATTACAGGATTTTGAAAAAAAGTGTTGCTCTTATTTTTGTTCTATGTGCAAAGGTGCCCACATTGAAAGTTATATGTTGCTCATGGATTTTGAAATCGAAAGGGAAATAATGTTGACATTTTAATAGTTAATAATAGAAGGCTCAATTTTGAAAATCTATGAAAATTTTCGCGCTCTACTCGTACACTAAGTGTAGAAAAGTTTCTTGAGCTATGTAGCACTGGCTGAATGGTAGTCGGAATGTATTTGTAGGCCTTTACACACATATATATATATATCATTTGAAAATAAATTTAAACACACTCGGATAACCTCTTGATGTACAATATAATCAGTTTCATCCATTCGGCAAGCATGAGCTTCTGAGAGCGAACATTGCAATATCTAATATCGAGGCTTCCGTGACAAACCGTTTGCGCATAATTATCACACAACCCCCATAATCTGAAAACAAGAAAATTACACAATCTATTAGAATGAATTTTGATCACATGCAACGCAATGCTGACGGGTTGACGGTCAGGATCTGGCCTTATCTCTGATGTTATGTGTATCGTACAAGGTGCTGACGCAGCGATATATATCGGAGCAGTGCTAATGTATACCGCTCATTAAAATCGCCTTTAAACCGTCCTTATATTTCTGCAACAAACCCATTATTGTGTAAGCTCTTGTTCAAGGATACATCAACTTTCACCCTCATCATTCTACAAAACCGCTGCCTAATCCGACGTGGTGTTTACACATGCCATGTTTCAATTCGTTAACAAAATAAATGTTTTCTCGTTGTACACGCTGCTTAATTTCTTTCTACGTCCGCACATTGATCTAATTGAACAATTGTTTTGTACACATTTGGGCAATGAAAAACACAAACACCCTTGCTCGCGCACGGTTCACGTTCCAATTAAATCTAAGTATTTAGCGAATGCATTTCACAATCTTTTGAAATCATATCGCATCGTGGGTGTTGATATTGAAAACAATGATTCACTATCATATGGTGATAGTCTATTGTGATTTGGTCAGCCATTAGTGCTGTCTTTATTTATGCGTTGCACATTTTTAATAGCAATAGCAATATTATTTGAAATATATTTTAATCCATAAATCAGTCATTCATTCGGGTTATCTTAAAGTCGTATTTGACTGGGATTAACCTGTCTGTCGGTTTATTTTGCATTCATGAATTTATCCCACTGTACAATATAGCTTTCGATTGTTATTTCGAAGGAGATTATAATGACAGGCGCTACATAATTACTGCTATTTCCCATCCAACAAACAGCATAGGTTATCAAATCAAGTTCTAACTTCATCTGACCTTTCTTGTTTTTTTTTCAAAATCTTCAGTCGAAACTTTATCCGCAATCAGAATTTAGCTCTTGCGTAATTTTTATTCGATTTTCATAACGCATTGACCCCGTTTTGATGCAGATTTTCCTGCAAGAAGCCAATCTATTCTTTTATTCATATCCTAAAACTTTTGCACTGAAGTGTAGTTTTTCACATGGGTTTAATGAAAACACCGACAATAAACCCTTATTAAACTAAATTTTAAGGAAATCGTTTATACAAGGTTTCGTTTCTAACGTTGATGCCTCCTTAGAACAAAGGTGATATACAGAGCATTGGACATGTTTGAGTAGTACTCAAACCACCGCATAATCTACTCAACAGAGAAAAACCGTCATGTAGTGTCAAGCCATGTAGGCAAGACTAACATCACTTATCTCAACTAACACATTCGCATTGATTAAATGCGGATAAATGCGGCACATGTCAGTTGACTCAAATGTGTTGTATAAGCAAAAGTGCAACTTTTACTATTATTTTGGATTTCTATCATCCTTTGCACTTACACTCCACCATCATCGATTTCTAGCTGTTTGCCGTCTTCACGTAGAGTCAATAAGATTGGGTTCAGTTAATCTTGAGTGAATAAGTTTTTGTTTTAAAGTTACTATTAAACAGGTTTAATGCGTTCTTCTTTTGGATGACCTATCCGCACAGAAGCTATAAATCAACCAATCAAATCAATGATGATGACCACATAATGGATCGCTGTGATCCACTGTTCTTGCATGTCTCAACCGAGCTCTTGCTTTTACTGTCTTCACGTAAAGTCAGGAAGATTAATTTTCTAACATCGTATAATGCCATATTTTGCATACGTTGTTCAGTGCGTGATCTGTAAGCCTCACTGATTTTCAATTCTGTTTAAAATATTGCGTTCCATGTAGTTCTTAAATCTATATCTCAGTAAATTTACCTCGCTAATCAAGTTCCGTACTGTCATTCGTGTCAAAAGGCCAGCTAATGCTCAATCGTGTATCACTTCCCCATGATTCAAAATACATACTCGATTGTATCCCGTTTGGTCAATATGATCAAGTTCCGTGAACCTAAGAACTTTATGGTTGAATGATATACAAAGTCGAAACTTGAGATAGCCGTTTCGGAGGGTTGGCGAAATCATGGAAGATAAATTCTATCCTGGTAACACTAACATTATAATATTGGACGATAGTTGAAAGAGTAAAAACAGTTGTTTCTATCTTCCCTATCGAATTCTCATCTACCGAGGTCAGGCTGGCTTGGCTTTATGACAAAGAAGGTTCGAACTGGGAAATTTAAGAAGGTCGGAGTTCGATGGGTTTATAAATGAACCGTTGAGATGCCATATCGTAAAGGTCATTAAACATTAGCGTCACATCTCCCAGTCCTATTTTGAGTTGGTCTCTTTTTGGACACCATTTCATTTGTTTGCGTAACTTTATTTGCTGATTATCCCACGAAATCATATTTTAGTAAAATTATAAGAATTGAAAGAAAGTCGTCTTGTTAATACCATTCTACGCACCACCGGATGCGTGTGTAAGTTTACACGTAGGTATCCTCATTTGTCTCATAGAAATAATATAATTTGCTTCAGGTTTCTGTAGAATATATTTTATAAACCTGCTGCAATCGAGCATTCAGCTACACTGATAATAACAGCCGAGTTAGTACTATGATGTTAATTTTTCACAACAGGCAGCTCCCCTCCACGTGTCTCAAGGTGCCATCCACCATCTCAAATATTCTGAGCATCTTTTTATCGGCAGTTCGCTGCTGAACAGTACCTCAGCAAACGCCACGAAAAATTACTTACACTTGATTCGAAATGACCTTTCTGACATGACTACTGTTGTTTGGGGTATCGAATTTAATGGGAAAAAGTTTCATTCATGTCTCATCAACTCTGACGACTTACTTTTGTTCTGTTATCAAGGCCCTCTCCCAAATTTATCTCCTCAATGTTAAGTCTGAAGTGATTACCTACTTATTCTCCTGCTTTCCTTTAATTCCTCTGCATTATTTCAAATCCTTTACGATCATTGCACACCATGTTTGACGGTTTCTGCAGCGACATGCTGTACATACAACAAAGGTATTAATACTCCGAATTACTTTTTAGACTATACCGTGAAATCTCAAATGGTACATTATCTTCATTTAAATTTATTCTCAATTTTTATTCTAGCTGCATTTTCTCTATTCTACTTTCGTTTTGTTTCTCAGATTCGGCCGGTGTTAAACGAATTCACGCGGATATTGGACCATTGAAATTACCCACATCTGCATTCTCAGCCAGTTCGGTATTCCAAAATCAGCCGGATTATCAGGCTCACAAGGCTAAGTAAGTCCCCGGTGGTATCGTATGACAGCTTCAGCTGCTCTAAGTGTAGTTCTTATCTTGGCCCACCTCATCGCCGAAAATCATTTCCTCTCCACGCCCATTTTCATGTTTTCTTCCGCCTCACTGACCGGGTGACAATCGTAAATCTCATCCTCGTCTTGTCGTTCCCGGTAGGTTGATTCTGATTCGAAGCGGCGTCGTGTAGGATTTCATCTGTTTATGACTCACCCGCGTTTGTTTAGCACCGGATTAGTTCGCAAAACATACATAGGCACATCGTCCTCGTTAAATACAGATCGCCATAATGTTATTGACGGTCATACATGTGCGATCCAATGCCAATGTCGTGTAATTATTATTATTATTATCAACATTTCTAAGATGAAGGTAGACAATCAATGGTCCATTAAGCTTGTTTTCTTAACCTGATGTGTGCGATATAACTGATCGGTGCGCCTTTTCCTTGAACTAGTTTTTGCTATCAGCATTTTCTAACCGAACGTGCTTTTTTCTCGCTTGTTATCGATGTGTATTATCAGCATGCGGGTATCACATATGTACTAGCATTATCAAAAGCCATTACGCAGTGTGCACAACATTGATAATGCGACCGTAGTTTGAGCGCAGTGTATAAATTTGACAGGTTTGAGTCCTCCACGGTGTTGACATTCACGTGGCCCGGTGCTAGTCCTCCACGTTTTGATAAATGAGGGTTGTCACGTAAAATGGACGGGTATCTAACGTCAAGTGAGGTTTGCTGGGTGTTTAAATTACACTTAAGTTCAGGTTCATTCCCGTCACTGACATCTGTTTGTCGAAATTCCTCAAGCGTTGTACACCGTGCTGTCAATGTTCTCTCCATTGTGAGATTGTTCTGTCTGATAACCTGGTTTAATTTGACTGATATTTTTTTACATGGTACGTTTGCTAGAGCATGACGTCGTTGTTGTTCTCGGGAACTGCATACGTTGTTGTTGTGTGTATCACTAAAGTTTTATCGTTTCGATGGATTTATAAAATCATTTAGTTAAATATAGTAGACGCGCGTCAAGGTGAAGTCGACGATAATGATTGTTTGTTGTTGACATCGAAAATAATGAAAGTGACCACAATCCCGCATTCAACACAGGGTTTGAATTAAAACATATCAGCCTTGCTTAATGAGTGCATCGCAGTTTATTTGGGAGAAACAAATTTGTTTTGAATGCCTATAACTATTACAAATCATGTTATACTTGACGTAACTTCTTAAGTCACTTTTGAAATTAAGATACGTGCGTCTTTCTTAATGCAAGTATTAAACAAGTTTGTCTTGCCAACTTCTCCTAACAGTGGCTTCCAAGCTAAACTTTTTTACCGTTTTCTACTGTTTCAACGCATGCTAGTCCTGATTGTACTGTTACTGCCTGGGGAGGGCAAACAGCACAAAACCGGTCGTGCGGTGTTTGATGAAAATGCATGCAAATACGGATTTATATTACATGTCCATGGGTTTAACCTTTCTACATGTGCGTCGGCACATGTGATTGAACAAGTTGGTCATGCCAACCTTATCCAATAGTGGCTTACACGCGCAACTTGTTTACCATTCTTCCACTGTTTAAAGCGCATGCGAATACTGATCCTACCGTTCCTACCTGGTGAGTGTAGACACCACAAAACCGGTCGTGGGGTGTGTGTGATGCAACTGCATGCAAGTGAAGATTTTCGGTAAAGACGAACATGTATTCTGTTGCTCACATCCACGGAACTTACAACAGCAACAACCCAATTTATTGGTCATTTAGATGCACCATGGACGCTGTAAATCTGCATCCGAACGTCGTGGTTCGTTGCAACAGTTCTATTGGATAATGGCTTCAAAGCCTAAATTTGTATGCACCTAGAATATCGAGAAAGCTCTCTATTTTGCGGGAAATGGATAAGAATGTAAGAATGTTCAATAAAAACGGTTCATAATTACAGAGACAACAACCCATAACACAGCATATCAACGATACAACTGTTTCCGTGATTGATCTTTGGCAACCTACTTTTGACAGATACCTTGCAGAGATTCGTATCAAGGATCGCCAATATAGTGGCATTCTAGTTAATAATAATATAATATGCTTCAAACGATTAATAGATGGAGAATGGGATTTGATGCGTTCGTTGTGGAGTGGTTGGGATATATCGTTGAGAATAGTATTAGTAAGCCAAGTGCAATAAGAAAAGCGTTGCTTCAAATAATTTTCAGGATGTTCGTGGGAGCTAGAACTGAAGTGAACAATAATATTAATACAACGTCTTATTATTACAGCTTTAGGAAGGTGTACGGGTAAATTGTACGAGAACAGTCCACAAGACAGGGCATGATATAAGAGTCAGTAAAGTGAGAAATTAACTCAGGGCTCACGCTAAGAGAGCGCATAATGGAAGGTGTACAACGAGAGCCTACGTACTTTAGTGAGCATAAACATAAGATGATAAGTCCATGATAATGTATCAGGAAATGGTCAACCTAGATGTAGATCTTGACTTTTCTACACTAGATACCTAACAAGTTTTTTCTACTAAGTATGCAGTTTTCTGGATTTCTGAATAAATCAAAAATCACACTCAAGGATTGTGATTTTCGTCCGTTAATCTGAAATTCATTAACGTGTATTTTGACCAGTGAAAATCTATGTGTTACTCTTTGTGTATTTTTTTCTTGTGTTATATATTTTTAAATATTCCTTGTTCTCGATGGTAACACATAATATTAAACACGCTCATTAACACAGAGAGCGAAAACATTCACATTCGAATATCTTGTCCAATCTGAAGCCTGTGCAAAGCCTCACATTGATTGCATCTCGACGTAACACGATTCTTGGTGTTAACTAACTTACTACATCTCGACTAAGGTGTAGGTACTCTAACTATTTACATGTGTATAGTAATATTCCTTCCATTTTTGTATATGTGATCACACATTGCCCATATGAGTCTTTTCAAATGTTGTTAACTAAAGCTCTAAGTGAAATTCGTCGTGATCTTCCTGGTTGCTACTTTTGTTGGGGTCTTTGTTTTGCGGGAATCACAAATGCTGGTCATTCAACCTACGGGTAGCATGGTAGACTTGTATTGCAGATACTCATCCGAACGTCTGGATTGGGTTGGTATAATTATATTATTAGCAAAATTTATTTTGATCAAACGTACTTACTCATCTGATTTCAATTTCGAAGTAGATATACAGATATTGACAAATGCAAGTACACTGAAGCAATCATTTGTTTTATTGTAATATGTATCATATCTAACTAAAAATTTACAAAAATTCTCTTTGTTGTTACTTCTAACGTGTCCTCAAGAGTGTTTCGGTGTCTTACTGTTCAATATTAAGCTGACCTTACGTTGACCTAGGTCTACAGAAGATTTATGCAGATATACATGTGGATGACTCATTCCGTCTGGCGCTCTACATATCTCACTCTTGACGGTACTCTAGGTGACCAAAAATTGCGGGTTTTTATAGTCTTGTATCGTGTTGGACCTCTCACACCAAAACAGCTCAAATACTCGCCTAGTGGAGGAAGATTTTCTCAAGTGGAAAATAATATCCTGTTATTGCGGTTGCTTAACGGTGCAACTTTCACGCACGAATGGTTTGTTCGTTGTGGCGATGGCACTGTGTTCTTCACAGGCACGTCTAATTGGATTAGCCTGAGCAAACGAGAATTATGACTAAGCCGGCACGTAGCGATCATTATTGCTCAACAATATAATCCTCTCTCGTCTCGAAGGCATGTTGTTCCGCTTGAGCAACGAATTTTGATGGAATTTATTTTTGTTTCACCTTTCTGTTGTATTCGGACTATCTACTGATTTGGTCATTGAGATTGAAAACTCGTTGTCAGACTCTAGTAAATACACTGAATTTAAATGTCATTTTTCGTATTGTTTAAAAAATCTTATGTAACATTATGCTTCGTGTACTGCCTTCAAAGTTTTGCTGCATTGAACAGTTTGACTGTAAGATTCCTTTCACACATTGTGATGACATCTTTTCTTGCATGGATAACGATATAAGGTTTCACCCCCAATTTCCATCCATGCTGGATGTAAATGTTGTAAACACAGTAATCAGGAAATAACGCAATTCGATAGTCCAGTGGATGCAATCTTAATGTCTGTACTGCTTTCTGCTGCTGAGACCTGAGGCATACTGGATGGGAAACCAACATTCCTGTCGGTATATCAACCACTAGTTTCAAAGTGTATGTGATATTACCGTTCATCGATATAAAAACCCATCCGCAGTGTATATGTATTGGCTCACATATTTTGCATTTTCCCTTGTTTATCGAGCAGCTTATAACAATGCCCTTATATTACGACCACCATCAATCTCCCCACGTCTATAGCACTCCGCACACCTGTCGTTTGCCGCCTTAATTGGCACTGCTATGCCGATTTTGAATCGTGCATCCAGCAAGCCAGGACATTCGACCTCATTAAATCATCATACATCTGTTTTCACAACACCACACTTCGCCGGCAACAGGTGGAGTACTTGCTGTCGCGTCGTTTCGAGTGCAGTGACAATAAGGCCGGGTTTTGTGTCAGTGTGAAAAGTGGTGTTGGGAAAAGGGGAAGCATCACATATTTTTGAGTATCATCAGATTTCCTGTGTGATTTAAATGTGGTTGAACACGTTCACTATGCTTGATTACAAGCTGTGCGGCTAATATCGTGCTAAATTGATTGGCTACCGGTAGTGAGCTGCATACTGAAACACACTGAAGTCTCACTACTATATCTATTTTCATTCTTATATATGTCTGGGCCGAGGCAACCTGACTGTATCTTAGCCCACGTACAGTCTGTCATTGTGCTGCACTTTGCCTGGATCAGGCTTGTGCTTTCATACATACATACATCGTTGAAACGACAATGGTGCTGGATGGGTTACGTGCCGGAATCGATAGTTGTCCAGTTACATGTTTTATCTAACTTTGCTGAATGTTGGCGGTCTACCTGGAATTTTCGTGAAACTGCTGTTTAAGAAGAGGCCGAGTTGTTGGTTCCAGGGTGGCGATAACTAATTTTGTCAAAACGACTACCCAAGCTTTGGTTTTAATTCTATGAATGTTTGATGCGTTAGATAATGCTTTTGTGCTGTGAGACGATGCAAAGTTGCGCCAAACGAAAGCTCTAATAGAGAAATCGAACTATTTAGAGCTACATCTAGCGCTTATCGGTGGTGAACTATATTTACCGTTATCTTTCAACAACATCCTGAAGCACGTGCCTGAGAGTTTCATTACGGACAAAGACGTTTAGTGTGCAAGTAAAAATTACATTTGCTAAATAAACTCACACTTTTCTGTTATGCGCGATTGTTATTCAATCAATTATCTGCAGCTAGCGACCTGTGATTTCAACGCCCTTCAGTGCGACTTGTCATCTCTCAGTTTATCATCATGTTTCCAAACGGAGGCCGTGATTTTTCGCACACCCACATCAGAATCGCTTACTAGATCAATAGCAATAAACAGTTGTTGTGACTTGTCAAACAATCAGGTTTAGCGATCCGCGTATACGGCTTCAATGAACTACTTGGTTTGCGATTATTTCGATGTGAACCGATGAAAACATTAAATTGTGATAGGGTGAAACATATAGAAACTGCGACTACCATCCACCTACCGTTTCGAGACTCATGGTGATGTTGTTCTCTTTTCTTCCTCATATCCGTCTAGGTCTGGGCAACCTGACAGTATCCTAGCCCACGTGCAGTCTCTGACTGTGCCGCACTTTGCTGGATCAGGCTTGTGCTTCCTTACCTTTATCTTTTGTAAGCTTCACCCAAATAGGACTAACATCCAGAAACCCGCATTTAAGTGTCAATGTGAACAACAACACAATCCTGTTATTGATGAACTTTTCACTACTTAACCCGGAATGATCGCCTATTCAAGTGTTTGACCACCATGCATCGTTGCCGGATACTTATTTAAATGTTAGTTGAACTTCCTGTGTTGTCTTACAAGCAAAACTTCTTTACCATCGTCCAACGCCAAATACGCACACTCAGTGAACACAATTTAAACATCATCTATACGAATATTTTCCTCTATTGTTGTTTACCACTCCTCCGCATTTTCACGGCATGCGTATCCTGATAGTTCTATCCCAACTGGCAGAGTACAAACAGCACGAAGCCGGTTGTGGTGTGTGCGATGGAAATGCATGCAAATGAGTATTTTCTTTTGATATCCTTCCAAATTTTCAATGGTCCTCGAACCTAATCACTACGACGAGGATATCGTTTAGTCCCTGTGAAAATACCCAACGATGGACTAACGTGTTTCAGGCTATTGGCATCAGATCACAACGAACTGACTAGCATTGAAAGAAAAAATGTTCACGACTTCATAAGCCATCTAACAAACCACGTCGGTTTCTTGGGAATTCCGTTCTAGATGACAATTTTGATGCCAAATGCTACCTCCCTCAAATCTTTCGCATATTTCCGATAAAGCTTGAAATGTTGAGGAGCGATAACTAGTAGCTTTCGAGCTGAAAGGCATCTCTCGTGTTCACCTTGTGTTCGCCAAGCTTGCCTAGTTGTTCTTCGACGTTTCGTCATCAGGCTAGATGACATCATCAGCAAAACGTCTTTCGAAGCGTCTTGTAGCTGGAATTATACCGTTTGCCTGTCCGTTCACGGTCACTCCCGCGGATTGTTCGAGTTCATGTTATGCCTTCTCCGTGAGCGGTTTTTCATTGGTCCATATGTTGCAGCCAGTTGGAGATGCTGGTTAACTGAATTTGTTGTTGAATGCCACGCTTCCAGGAATTCTCGCGCCCGTCGGTCGTTTCCTCTGGCTAATATTCTTGTGCGGTCCCAGTCGAACTGATGCCCAAATTGATCAACATGTATTGAA